>CAIGRB010099650.1:29135-41027 GCA_903798255.1 Fraxinus quadrangulata
CACTGTAAATAAGTATATTCCTCTACTTATGAAAGTCAAATCATTTACAACGAATTAGGACCTTTAAATAAAAACTCATTGTATATTGAATTTTTCTTTTCTCCCCCTAATTTATTGCATATATTTTTCAGAACGTTGAAGCTCATTATTATTTTTCAAATTTTAAGTGCAGACTTCTTTCCATTAAGCGACTAAAATGACTCATGTAGCGAGCTTTAGGCCGGTTAACCCAATCCAGTTAACCATAGGCACCAGGTTATGAGAAACCCCGCATGTTTAATTGATTGAGTTAAATAGGATTCGAAGGAAAACATAAGATATTGAACTTTTTATTACCGGGGATAACTTTGAGTTTAGGTCTAATAAATATGGTCAATTCATGTTCAAAGTCAGCTTACTAACATGTGATTGACATTCCAAATCTCACACACGCGGTTAAGTCCCATTACAATATGATAGTGCGTGCAGTGCAGATGGTACATGAAGACACCTCTACTAATTACTCCATATCAACCCAAGCAAGTAATGAAAAATATGCTACAGCTTATCAATTATGTCAATACATAATCACAATATGCAAGTTTTAGAATGTCATATATGCTGTAAAAAATTTCATCATTTTTGTTTTTCAATTTTCAATTTTTTTGTGTTGTTTTTATTTTAAAGTATGAATGCATCCAACACAAAAAAAAGAAAATGACAAACTCAATAAAAATAAAATATATGCATAATTAGTGCCATCAAAATAGGGTGGGATAGACAACGAAGTACTCATCTAGACAGTAAGGTCAGGATATGAAATTAAACTCTGATACCAATTGAAAAAACGCTTAGTTAACTAACAAGTTTGACCTTACGTGCGGAATTAATCTATTAATAGCAACAAGTCACTTTTTAAAAGTTTCTAGATGATTAAGCATACAATTCAATTATCCTATGTTGAATTACCTCCACTATAGACAATGTGAATTATAGTTCAATTCCAAACTAGTTCCACTAGCTGTTGTAAATCCTGCAACTCCAAGATCTGCCGCTCATTCCAGCCTTACGATCTGCTACCGTATATACTGTCTATCCAACCTGCTAGATCTCCCGATGTATTTCTTGTAGCTTCCAAGTTCTGCTGTACTTACAGACTCACAATCTTCTACTAAGATATGCTGTAGCAGTCTCACGTTCTTTTGCACACATTTCTTCCAAGTGGATACTCAGGAATCACCTATTCCCGTTCTTTTTCCTGCGTTTGTTGTCCAACCTCTCTCAATCTCTAGAAACTTCTGAAGTCCAATTAAGAAAGTACCTTCTTATGACCAGTAAGAAGTAGGTGATGTTTTGGTTTAAGAAATTGATTTTTTCCCAACCTGTGGTTGTATGATCTCAAGAATCAAAAGGATAGAATCAATGTAAGAATATCTTGGATCTTCAAAGGATGATAGGAAGAAGTAATATAATGAACAACCACACAAAAATTCGTCCAATAACTTGGGTATTTATAGGAGGGGGATTACGTTGAATGGGCCGGAAAATCTGTTTAAAATCGCGAATTAGGGTTTTTTGAAACATGTTGCTCGAGCTAAACCTCGGCGACAGGCGAGCGATGGCCTCTCGCTCAGGCGAGAGTCGAGCGACAAGTGAGCGATAGCCATTTTATTTTGGTCGCTCAAGTAGTGTCCAGCCGTTATGCCAGGGATAATGCGGCGCCGTATTTCTTCTCTTTCCATGCTTGAACCTTAGACCGCATAATCCAATTTATACAAATTGCACCATAGGTTCTTGACTTTTACAACACGTTACAAATCAGTCATTTTGTCTACAGAATCACCAACACTAAAAACCTAACCATTTGTGTTCTCCGTGAGAACACCGTGTAATACACATGCCTCAATTTGCAAATCCATTTCCATTTCCATTCTGCATTTGAAATGTTGCTGCAGATTTAATTCCTTGTTTCCGTTCAATTGCAGTCCATACAAGTATTGCTATATTCTGCAATTTTAATAAAATTACCTGTTTATGTTCTTACTGTAATTAGTAAATTATATTATTCTGCAATTTTGGCTAACACTTCTATCATCAATATGTCCATCAATATACATTTTATGCTTTTCAATGGTGTAATTTTTTCAGGGTTATGACATCAGTTTTCTTATAACTAATTCTCACTGTGAAGAGATGCAGAAGCAGAAACTTATAGATTTTATTGTGCAGTTCATGGAGGTAAGGTATCTTTATATTTTGATGCAATCAACTCTCTAATTTGCGAATATACTTGTATAGATATTCTTTTTCTAATGCATATTTGGTACAAAATATAAGCAATAAAGAAACTGTTTTAAGTAAGAAGATGGTATATGAATCCCCAAGTTTCCTTTTGGTGTAAAGAAGCTAAATATGTACCATTACCATAAGGTATCTTCGCTGGAGTAATTATGATTTGAGACACCTTAAGAATAGTCTTTTCATTGCCTCAAAAGTGGATAGAGAAAACTGGTGCAATTTAGCCCCCGTTTGGCCCCTATTATTCACATTATTATGAGAGGAATAGTAATTTTTGAGGGAGTGTGGTTAAAAAGAAGGAAAAGTTTTTAGGTTTACGTGTAATATTATTTTATTGGAGAATGCGTGGTTGATATGAATAGAGAGAAAAATGAATTATAATTTAATGAGGAATAATGGGGGCCATACGGGGGATTATTTGTAACTTGTGATTATTATCCAAGACGAAGGATCAGAACATTTGCTGTTTAGTAGATACCATTCCCTTGTAAAGTCGATGTGTTGACCTCTATTATATGTCTTAGTTGCTAACTTTTTTCCTTTCTTTTTGTCTGATTCAATATCCAAGTTAATTTGCAAATAGCAAGAAAACTGGCTATCAAAAGTTGTAGTGATCTTTTCTACCTTCACAGAGCTTCAGTATTTTATTTAGGCACATAAACAGCTCTCTTTAGTTATTTTCGATAATGAAACCAACCAGCAAAAAACATTAATGTTGCAAAGACCAATGCACCGATTGCGGTACAATAGAGTTGTAATTCACTAGTTATTCCAGATGGTCGCCAAATCTGAAAAATCCCAGAGGTTATTTGTATTCGCCGTGCAAGTTTTATAAGAAGTTGCTCAAAACGTATTGAAATGCTAATGTGCTACCTATTACCCTCCGAAGTGACATAAGAAAGACTTGTATCTATAATAGCCCTAAAACCTCTGACCACCTAATTGAACCAATTATTCGAAAGTGCTTATGGAACTCATCTGAATAATGATGAGTATTGCACTGATTCCAAGGGCACGATTCTCTGATCTTGAACACCATAGGTTCTTATTTCCTTTTGTTAAAGTACTGCTAATTTATTTCGAGTAAGTAATCTTGATCAGATCCCGGTCCCCCAAAAATACATAGGCAGCATTGGTTATTTAATCCTCTCCGTTCTTTGTTGAACTGCAGGATATCGATAAAGAGATAAGCGAATTAAAATTATCCGTGAACACACGAGGGAGGCTTGTTGCGACGGAGTTTCTGAAGCAATTCATTTGACGACTCGGTATTTTCCCCTATTTCGAGCTGAAATTCAGTTATGTACTTGAGATTACCGCTGAGAAGATATGAAATGATTGTAGCATTATCTAGCAAATGAAGTTATTGAGAGTTGATGCATCGAGCTAAGCATATTTTTTTTTTTTTGAAAATGTGTAGTTAAAAAAAAGGAAAAGTTTTTGGATTTATATGTAATATTATTTTATTGGAAAATGTGTGGTTGATAAGATGAAATTAAAAAAAATGAATTACGAGGAATAATGGGGTCAATGTGAATAATGTTCAGGTTTTTTAATATTTATTTTTATAATTCTCTTTCTCGATTTGAGTTGAGGCTCTTGATTCGGGCTGACTCATGACCCAATCGACGTACCTGGAATTATTCCAGCTGGTTCAAATAGTATCCCATTGTTGGTTAATTATTTCTATCGATTTATAAATTAAATTGCTTGTAAACCTTTTTAACGGAGACTATAAAGTAACACAAGTAGGATTTATGGAAAAAAAAAAAAGGGGGGTATGCTCCGACTTGTTTTAGCTAAAAAAAATAGATTAAAATTTAAATTAAAGTTAATGATTAATTCTAATTATATGTTTTATAGGATTCATATTCATATATTTTATTTATTTTTATAAATTGACTGAACAATTATTTTTTATTTAAATCTGAGAGGTGCTACATTTTTTAATAAAAAAAATTTCTTAAAAGTAAATAAATTATGTAAAACCTGTCCTCTCCACTTTCCCCAAATCCCCCCCCCACACCGCCGTCATTCGATATGTCGCTCTCCCTCTACTTCCTCCGCAAACCATCGTCAAAGCACCTCCTCCTCCTCCGCCACCTGTCCACCACTCCCACTCCCACACCCTCCCCATCCCCATCGTCCACGGCCAATGTCAAAAAACATCCCGGCGATCACGAGTTCCTTCATCCGAGCACCTTCATTTACTCGTGGAAGCCTCCTCGCGATCCGAAGCAGGCGGAAACTCGGCTCGCCCTTCTACGACGAGACTACGCTCGGAAAGTCAAGGAAATACGGAAGGAGTACATCAAGGAAATGGAATTGCAGAGGCTCGAGAAATTGCGAAAAGATGAGGCAAAAAAAGAGGCACTGAGAATCGCAAATGAGGAGAGAAAAGCTGCAAAGGCTGCGAAGAAGAAGGCCGAGGCTATTGAGAGAGAGGCCGCGGAAGAAGAGTTCCGGCGGACCCTGGTAAGCAAAATTACTATTATGCCTTCCCTTTTTATCTTTATTTCATTTTGAAGATGAGTATGCATATTACACGTTTACATCTAAAATTTTGGGACAGGATTTTGTTATAGTTGTTGATTAATGTTTTTATTAGAAAAAAAGTCCGCGTTCTTGATTTGCAATTACTATTCAAATTGAACTTTTAATATTTATCTATGAGAGTAAACATCATATGTGCGTTTGCTTTGATTCAATTGATTCATGACAAGAAAGTGTTGGGTCTTCTAAAGTTTCTTCATGCAATCTATAGGTTGATTTTGAAAAGTATTAAACTAAACGGTTATTGAATTAGAGAGTGCCATTAGGGGTGGACATTGTTTCATTTGGTTTTGGTTTCAAGAGAACTGAACTGAATCATAAACCAATGTGTTTTTTAACAATGGAATCAATGTTTTTTTTAAAGATATGGAACCAAATCGAAATCGAACCATTTGGTTCTAGTTTGGTTTGGTTTGGTTTGGTTTGATTCGATTCTGGTTCTATTACTTAAATTTTTAAATAATAAATGTAAATTAAAATCTATCACTATAGCTATAAGTTAGTAATATATGCTTAAACAAAAAAAATAAACATCAAATATTCAAAATAATCAACTTCAAATGAAATAGTGTAATCAAATTCATTCACAAAAAATACAAATTAACAAACAAACCACGTAATTTGATTACACGAACATCTAGTTCCATCCCCATACAAAATATCGTCTAATAACAATGATTTGCTAATGTAGACGAAGGAGTCATTGACAAAAGTTGAAATTTTTGGTGTGATTAACTGTTTTGTAAAATATATATATATGGGAAATTAATAAAAATATTGAGCATGCTTCTTGGTTTGGTTCAGTTTCTAGAATTGGAACCAGAACCAAATTGTTATTGTTCTTGGTTCTAACTTCTAAGAACCAAAACCATTAATTTTTTTGTAGAACCGAACTGGCTGGTTTGATTTAATTATTTTGTCCACCCCTAGGAGCCATTGGATTTGTGTTCTTGTATAAAAAGGGGTTTGATTGAGATTGCCATCTCCATGAATATCTCAAACTAGTAATAGGCATGAGAGTCATAGCAACTTCTTTTTAACATGTTTATCGTCATGCAATAATAAAATTGGTGATGGATTACATCTGCAGAGTTTGGCATGTAAACTCGATTTTGTTTGGACCAAAAATTATGACATCTTGTCTATTCTTTTAGGAAAAGTTAAGCAGCACATTATTAACTCTATGTTATTAAAATCGACCTAGATATCGACCGTTGAATAGAGAGCTTAAGGGTTAAAAGGTCGAACCGGTATCAATTCGGAAGTAAATTATAATTGATTAAATTAAATAATTTGATAAACGTTTTAAAGACTGTCTAATTCATAAAAAAATCATAAGCCCCTGTTTGATGGGGATTAAAATCAGTTTTTATTAGATTTTGTTAAAAGTTGATGAAATGAGTGGTTGAAAAGATGTGGGTCCCGTGAAGATGTGATAAAAATTAATTGTTGACTTTGACTTATATTAAAATCTAGATTTTAATCCCTACCAAACATGGGATAAATCTATACGCTTTCAAACAACTTATGTTTTCTTCAAATCCAACTATGACCAAAATCCATACGGAGTGTTTTTTTTGCATCTCGAAGCCTTAATTCAATGAGAAGCTGCTGTCCAAAAATCTGAACCCTGGTGCTCTCTCTCTCTCTCTCTCTCTCTACGTATATGCACACACGTGTATATAACCAAAAATCTGAACCCTGGTGCTCTCTCTCTCTCTCTCTCTCTCTCTCTCTCTCTCTCTCTCTCTCTACGTATATGCACACACGTGTATATAAACATGTATATTTCTCATTCCAAGTCTCCATCCTCTTCAATCTGCTTCTTCACCAAAATATTTATTTTATCTTCTAAACATTACAAACTGGGAAAACCAGAAAAATGGGTACTGGTTTGACCACGCAGTTGGCCAGTTTTCCCACTGGTTTTGGACTACTGCAGGTTTAGTCAANGTATATGCACACACGTGTATATAAACATGTATATTTCTCATTCCAAGTCTCCATCCTCTTCAATCTGCTTCTTCACCAAAATATTTATTTTATCTTCTAAACATTACAAACTGGGAAAACCAGAAAAATGGGTACTGGTTTGACCACGCAGTTGGCCAGTTTTCCCACTGGTTTTGGACTACTGCAGGTTTAGTCAACAACCGTTCTGGTTTCCAGAATGCTTCCCTGTTTTCCCTGTCGAACTGGCCAGTCAAGTCCGGTTTTGAAAACATAAATTAAATGACATATGCAATATTGTGCATTCATGACTGCTTAATCCTGTCTTTTCTTCCCTAGGTTCTAATTTTCATCTGTGTCCAGCCAGAAATGGGATGAGGATTACGTTTTTAAATTATTTTCTTTCAGAATATGAATGTGTAGTACATTGATTTGTTCATCCTCCATTTACGTTTCAAGAAAATGAAAAAATAATCATCCTGACAATATTTTCAAAATACAAAATCTAAACGTTAGCTAAACAAGGTTGGCTCATTCTGACTTGTTTTAATTCTTTGCTTCAAAAAATCCTTAAGGTTTGGAACCCTCATTGCTCTTTTCTAGAAGCGGGAGTAAACCATCTTTTACTTGGCGAAGCATTTTGCAGGCTCGTTCCGTCATTGAACATGGTGTTAGATGGAGGATTGGCAATGGACACTTGAAACACGTGGATAAAAAAGTGGATTAAATGTATATATACATTTTATAAACATGAGCCAAATATATGCTAAAAATCATTGACAATTTTCTTTTCATTTCTTTTTCTTTCTTTTTTTAAATATATATATCGGACTGATACATTGAAAAAAATAAAAAATCTATTAAGAAAAAAGGATTTTCATTAAATTTTTTTTTTTTTTGAAAAACAAATTGGGCCTGGTTGGTGGCGCATACTAGTTTTATGACACTTCTTTTTTTATAAATCAAGTTCAATTCGTTGCAATCTAATTGATTTAAAATACATGTACTTGAAGCAGATAATCGGCTGGTTGAGTTTTTATATGTTGTGTGGTATCTAGATCTCTATCCCCTTTCTGGGTGCGAAACTAGTTACTTGAATGTTGAGGCATCTGTACTTAAATCTCAATTATCTCTTTCCTTAGGTCTGTATTTATCCTTTTTATTTATCATTCAGTCTTTTTAGGGGGTTTAGGATGCAAAACGATCAAGAAGTTTCTTATAAACATGATATATAGTAATCCACATTAGATGGAAGGATAAAATTTTCTGCCTTTAATGGTTTGATCTCTTAACGATTTGACCTAGCACACCATGCTTTGTGCCTGATATGCTGTAATTCTTATGACGCAGATGAAAGAAAGAGCAGAGAAGGTTGAATATTGGAGGGTGAGACAAATGAAAATTGAGGAGAGGAAGAAAGAGAAGAAGGAGCTTCTGCATAGACAAAGTTCAATTTGGGTTGATGAATCGGAATTGGAGAAGAAGACACTGGAGGCCATTGTTGATACTATTCCCCTTTGAATTCATTCTCTTTCAAAGCTGATTGCATTGGTGGTTAGGACTGTCGATCCTAGGATACTTATATCTTAGTCTTGGACTGTCATGTTTTGAAATGTTCCAAAATTCAAGTTATTCGATTACAGATGTAACCTGATTAATGTATGATAGATTCGTCCTTTTCTTTTGGTTGATTGTCAAAAGAAGTCTGGAGGTGGGATTGTTCTTTGAAATAAAGTGCGTGCATACTTTTAGCATACTGATTATCATATTCAAATCTTTGTTTTCGAGAGGTATAATCAACTCTGCAAATATAATTGAAACTTGAACCTTAATATATGTATCAAGTTCCCCGAAATTGTATTTTGTCCAGGAGGAAACTGAAAAACTGTGATGATATTTGGTGACGGCTTGATTGAAATGTTTTGCGCATTTTCCTGTTAGCCTTTTGAGTTCAGCACAAGAGAACTGGGTGATTCACAGTTATGATGGCAAATAATACTCCAACAGGCAATATTTTCATTGGAATTTGCTGTAATGGCCTGCAATTTTTTCGGACAAATTATTTTTGGAATCTCCAACTTATGCTGAATGTACGAGTAGGTCTTCAACTTTTCAGTTTTGTACCAAGTGATCCTATTGGACGGTTTCCATCAATATAGAAATTAAACTCTCATTTTCAACTCAAATGACAAAAAACGATTCATACCTTTGACATGCTTCGCATGCTAATATTTTATTTTACTTTTAAGACATTTCGCATGGTTCCCTTTCCAAGTCAGAAAGAGTTTTGACTCGCTCTAGGTGCTCTTTTTCCACGATTTGTTGTGACGCATTTTCTAGACCTTAATTTTCAAGATTAACAGTGTAGAATGGGCGCTTTGGATTCTATCAATCTTCATTGTACTCATCATAGAAGTTGATTACATATGCTCGCATCTCATCTATGTATCGAGTTGGGAAAACGTTTACATATTTTCAATAATGTTGGTGGAGAGTTTCCCTTATTTGTAACTTTGAAGATAGAGAATCATTGCTACTAATTGTAACTTAGGCACTCGTTTTATTTTGCATAGGTCGGAGTCGTGTTGGAGTCCCCAATTGTAAAAAAAATCATTTTTCACATGGATAGTTCCGGCAGGTTAAGCATGGATTCCTTCCAACTTACTAGAAAAGGGAAGGGGATGGGAAAACAAAATTGCTTTAGAGCAAAAGTATGCATATTGGAAACAGCCTCACAATTATTCATAGTGATTTAAACAGGTTGACGCTAAATTTGAAAGGTCAGTGCAGCATACATCACTGATGCAATTCAATATGTGCCCTTAAATCAATCCAAGAAACAAACTTTCTCGTTCTTTTTCATGATAGCAAAACAAATCCATGTGAAAGATAATTAATTAAATCAATAACACCACGAACGTGTAATCTTCTGTTTAAGCATGTGAATATGGTACACCTGGGAAAAAAAAAAAAAAAACTAACTTTGCAGTCGAAATTTAACAACTCTTCAAACAACCAAAACGATTCCCAGTTATCATTTACATTGCATTCTTCAAAAGATGAATCGTAACCACTTGCAAAATGCTGAGAAACAAAAGACATAAAACAAGCACCTGTGAAGCTCCATTTTGTTGAGCATTGAGTTCTACTGGGCCTTTGGTTTTTGAATCTTCACGTAGGGAAAAAATCCCAAAATGTGCTTAATTTTTGGATTCCACTCCCGTTGTTGAGCACGACAGTACATCAGGAATGCATTTGCAAAGTACGAATTGAAACCCATGAAAACATGCCATAAGGCATGACCCTGCGGATTGAAGTACCAGTGTGAAATGTTCTTGCAGAACAAATGGTCAACTAACCAGCAGAGACTCCCAAACAACAGAGTGGCGACATACAACTTTGCAAGCCGCTTAGCTAATTTATCTTCTGTGTGAATGTAATATTTGTACATCCGAGGAATGCAAAGAAGACAAAGCAGCGCATAGTGCACCTTAAAACCAACATCGAAGTGCAGCTGAGAATGTGCTATGGCAAATAGTGCACCATAAAGGAACAAAAAGGTTGGCATTGTACTTCGATAATGCCAATCCGGTGAATAGAGGATGTAGATATAAAGGAGCATTTCCCACACCATAGGTGTCTCATCACCTTGCTGTTGCCTGAAAATTATTTTACATTTTGTCAAAGATAATTATATTAAGGTAACATCATTTAATTCAAACAGCAAAATATATTAAACTGAAGCAGCGTTAGACCAACATTTTCATCACTCATGCCATAAGATTTTTCCTGATGGACCTTTCTATAAACAAATAAGGACATTTTCATAAATGTTCATTTCTTGTTTTAGTTCTGGAAAAATAGAGATATGGGCAACACCAACTAGAAATTTTTACTTCTCATCTAGTTAATTGGAACCAGCATGTATCAATGAAACAAATATATATATATTTTTTTAAAAATACAATTTTACAGCAGGAAAACAAAACAATCTTTTCTTCTACTTGGAGCTACTGAATGAGCAGAAGCCCATTCCAATGCATCATTCCCAAACGCAAAGACATGATATACTTTATGCTATCAACTTGTTCCAAATAAGGAAAATTAGCATTAGTTTAATGTAAGTTCTAGTGAGAATTTCTGCTATAAAATGCTTGAGTTCCATGGAATACTATCTTACTATGGTTTCTCAATATAATAATGGTTTCAAGAAGTTATTGAAGTGGATTCTTCGTCTTTTAATGTGTTACCTTACTTATGAATTTATGGGTGCAGTGTGTTCATTCTTTGAAAGCTCTAACACTTAAAATGGTAAACCGGCACCCATTTGGCAAAATTTTTCTAAAACTCATAATGTAAGAAAAATGCCCATCAACCCCTCTATATAGCTTACAGCCTTGCACAACCATTTCAATACATAAGCCAGATTGGCAAAAAAATAAAAGAACTTACAGCCGCTGCAACGTGGCGTGATATAGCATGCTGCCAATGGCTAGAATCATATTTGATATGTGAAGGACACTAAACCTTTTCTCAAAATGTTGTCTCAAAGAATTCACGAGACCAATCAGTGCCAAAATAATGCACGGGACATTTGAGATGGTATTGAAAAATTCGGCAATATAGGAAGAATGAACATAGTTTGGCTCACACCACTCATGCGTAGATGTGACGGGCCCCCAAAAGCTTGATATTCCATCTTCCATGCTTCAATTTATAGACCTGAAATGTAAATTGTTCTATGGAAGAACTTATCAAGATGTTGCTGATTTTGGATACTGCAAGCAATGCAGAAATAAGAGCACGTGAACATATGCGTCTTATTTATAGATAAAATTTAAATCTGCTACCATCATCCTACAGCGATTCAGAGATAGAAATTTGAAAACCATTTGAAGATGCTGACAGAAGGAAATCAAGTATTGAGTGCCCAGTTGCAGGGGCCTGACGGGGGAGATCCATTACTTCAATGAAGCTTCGGCTAGAAGTAAAAGGCTACTCCTAGTAGAAGTGGTAGAAATATTCCAAGTATATCAGCTGGAACAGCTATGTACAGTTTCGATTTTCTATTCACTCATGATCTGGCCTGGTCGAAACAATCCTGATATTGAA
>CAIGRB010099654.1:0-14431 GCA_903798255.1 Fraxinus quadrangulata
ATCTCTTTTTGGAGTTCTAGATGAAGAAGAAGTTATAAAATTCGTAAGAAGCGGAATTAAAAACACCATGATAGAGCCTCTGCGCCACCTCCGGGTCCTGGCATTCTTTTGTTTGTTTTTCCTTTTTTTACACTTCAAGTTGTTTTTTTTTCATCTCAAAGTCATCTTCCAAGCCAAACTCCTAATCCTTGATGAAATTTGATCTTTATTAATTAGGACTCTCAAAGTTTAAGCTCTTTAAACTTCTTCTATTCAACCAAATATCAAATTATATGGAATTTGAATCACACCACAACAAGTCTCCACCTTGAAATAAATTCCATCATAAGGAAATCAAGACATATCTCCAAGGAAACATTCCTCCTCTTCCAAACAATCCCCAATAGGCTAAATCAATAACAAACATTCATTAAGTTCAAACAATGTTCAAACTTGACAATAAAAAGTGGTTTTGTCATCATATCAACAGTATTATCCTTGGTATCATCCTTGCTCACTATAATATCAACACGAACAATTACATCACGCACAAAATGATACATCACATCAATGTGTTTAGTCCTATTATTTATAAGAAAATTACACTATGACTATCACAGAATACTGTAGACATCTGCAAGTTTTCACTAATTTCACCAATCAATCCTCTCAACCACATAGCCTCCTTACATGCCTCTGTAATAGCTACGTATTTTGCTTCTGTTGTAGACAAAGATACTGTATTTTGTAAAATAACTTTCCAACTGATAGCACAGCCTCCAAGGATAAACGCATACCCTGTAAGTGATCTCCTTTTATCAAGATCTCCTACATAATTCGAATCTACATACCTAATGACTCCTCTAAATTTATACCAAAATGCAAACAGGCATTAGGAGAGTCTCTCAAGTATCTGAAAATCCATTATACTGCTTTCCAATGTTCCTTGCCAGAATTTTCCATGTATCTACTTAACTGTATGTGTCAAATCAGGTCTTGTAGAAATCATAGTATACATAAGCATACCAATTGCATTGGAATAAGGAACTCGAGACATGTAATCATTGTCTTCATCCGACTGAGGATATTAGATGATAATTTGAAATGGCAGCCTTCGCATTCACCATATTGAATCTTTCAAGCACATTCTCAATGTACCCATTCTGACTCAAATACTATCTATCAGCCTTTATATCCCTCAAGATTTTCATACCAAGAATCTTCTTCACTCCATACAAATCCTTCATATCAAACTCTTTGTTGAGTTGAAACTTCACTTTTCTGACATTTGCTTTATCTTTGGCTGCTATGAGTATATTATCAACATATAATAACAAATATGTAGTCAATCCACTATCTTCCTTTCTGAAGTACTGATACTGTTGGGTTCGAGTCAGATGCTGAGTTGTCAGATAACACGTTAATAGCTCTAAAGTATCACGAGTTAGCAGATCGGCGCAAAGATGGTAAGTGATCGAGTAATTTTNAATTTTGGTGATGGGAATGTGTTTTGGTAATTTGACAATAATTTTGACTACGGTTATCAGATTTGCGATTATGACCACAATCCGAAAAGTTTCACTGGGTGTGCAGTTTTCGACCTCATATACCACTGTTTTACCTTTTGAATAACTATTTTTAGTTAAATTTTACTATTTTTGGTAATATTTCAATTGCATGTTGGAGATGATTTCTAACCTGATTTAGGCTAGATTTTTTGACTACTTATTTTAATTTGGCGTGATTTTTGAAAATTTACCATTTTTGGTAAAATTTGGATTTTTGCTATAAAGTCCGGCTTGTGGACTTATTTTCATGATTTGCTGGAGATAATAAAGTTCTTTAAACTTTAGAGACATTTTCTCTATGTTTTCGGCGTTAATCTTGTTTTCTTCCCTATGAATTTCTTGGTAAAACTAGTTTGCAGAATAATCACTATTCTGTCCGGCGTCAAGTACACACAACTATCATGATTATATTTGACGAAATCGTGAGTAGTCATGAATGAATCAAACCTCTTATACCACTGCCTCGGTGACTACATTAGTCTATACAATGACTTCTTCAACAAGCACACATAGTCTTCTTTTCCAAAGACTATGAACCCCACTGGTTGTTGCATGTAGATACTCTCCTCGAGTTCTTCACGTATGAATGTTGTCTTGACATCCATATGCTCAATCTCCAAATCATTTTTAGCCACCACTCCAAGTAAAGCTCGGATGAAACTATGCTTCACAGCTGGTGAGAACACATTTGTAAAGTCAACACATGGAATTTGACTGTAGCCCTTACCACCAATCTAGCCTTGTATCTAGCATCTTCAATCCTGACGTGCCTTTCTTTTTTTTTGAACACCCATTTGCAGCAAACAACCTTTTTACCTTTAGTTAATTTCAACAAATTTCAAGTATTATTTTTACTTAATGACTCCATCTCCTCTTACATAGCAATCATCCATATGCTAGAATCACTACAACTGATTGCCTCTGAATATGTAGCAGACTTCTTATTAGAATCAATATATTTAGCCACACTCAATGCATAAGCTACCAAATTTGCTTTCACCTACTTCTGTAGAGGTCTATCCTTAGCTATAGAATACTGTAGTGCTGGTGGTATAGGAAAAGTAGGTAAGATATTAATGTCTATCAATATCGAACTGGACCGATTTATAGTAGACTATTTTGCAACCACTGATTGATCATCTAAACCAATTTTCAACTTTACCTAAATTGAATGATTATGCTTCCCAATTTCATCAGAATCCCCAAGAGATGAACCACGAACCATAACAAGTTCATCAAATACTACATCCCTACTAACAACCATCTTTCTTGTCTCAGAATACCACAATTTAAACCCATTCACACCTAATTTATATCCAAGAAAGATGCACTTTCTAGACGTAGGCTCCAACTTTCCATTATCTACATGGGTATAAGCAGGACACCTTCAAATCAGAATAACAAGAAGATTTACCAGACCATACATTTTCTGGTGTCCTTTTATCAATGGCAGTCGAGGGTTAGCGATTAATCAGAAAACAAGTCGTTGTAGTAGATTCAGCTTGAAAAAGTCTTAGACAACCCAAAATTTGAAAGCATACAACGAACATTTTCCATCAAAGTTCTATTCATCCGTTTTGCTATACCATTATGTTGTGTAGTTCCAGACACTGTCAAGTGTTTCAAGATACTTTCAGTCCTGTAGAAGCTATTGAATTAATCTGATCAAAACTTCAACCTATCATCTGTGCGTAGACGTTTCACCTATTTTTCATTTTGCTTTCTACTATTGTTTTCCAATCCTTGAAGGTCCCAAACACTTCTCTCTTCTGCTTCAAGAAGAATACCTAAACTTTCTTGAAGAAATCATCAATCACTGCCAACAAGTAATAATGACCTCATTTTGATGGTACCCTAGCCATCCCCAAAGATCTGAATCGATATAATCAAGTGTTTCCTTCGTGTTGTATCTTCCTTCCATGAATATGACTCTCTTCTATTTTCCAAAAACATAATACTTAAAAAAATTATTTTGTTGGTCTTCTGCCCATTAAGAAGTCCCATCCCACTCAACTCTGCCATGCCATTCTCACTCATATGCCCAAGACGTATATGCCAAAGTTTTATAATTTCATTTTCTGTCAAAGAAGAAGTAAAAACTGTTGCATTACCAATTACCGTGGAACTATCCAAAATGTACAACTATACAAAGCTTTTATGTCCCTTCGTGACAACAAAAGCACCCGGTTCACCTTCAAAACTACACCTTTACCAGTGAATCTATGACCCTATGAGTCAAGTGCACTCAAATTTATGAGATTCTGTTTCAGTCCTGGAACATGCCTTACATATGTAAGTATTTTGATATCCCCATCGAACATTCTGATTCTGATTGTACCAATTTCGACAATTTTGCAAGGTGCGTTATATTCCATAATAAATGCACATTTCGAAACTCCTTCACAAGAAGCTCTCATTCACTTTGCCCATCTTTTAGAACATCGGCCTCAACTGAATTAACAAGTTGCTTCCTTTTCTCAGTAGCACCACCATCTTTATTTCTGTTTTTCAAGGTATAGCAATCAGCTCTAATATGCAGCTTCTTCTTACAATACTGACATGTCTTCTCAACATGTCTAGATTTTGATCTGCCCCTCATATTTCTACCAAAATTTCTATCTTGATTTCTCCCATGCACAACCAAGCCTTCAGTATTATTCCTAGATCATCTAGCAAAATGCCTCATTTTCTCCTTAGTTAGTAAAGTATCATAAACCTCTTCCACAGTGAGAGTATTTGACTATAGAGAACAGTATCTCTAAAAGTCATATATGATGGTGGCAGAGAACACAGCAACATCAATGCTAAGTCCTCCTCGTCATACTTAACTTCCAATATCTCCAAATTGGCTACGATTTCTTTGAACATAGTTAAGTAATCATCCAATGAAACATTTTCAGACATATGGTGAGAATACAAGATCTGTTTCATGTGTAGTTTGCTGGTCAATCTCTTTGTCATACAATGTTGCTCCAACTTCAGCCACAAACAGTGATACCTCTCTCCTTTAGAACATCTTGACGAATTTGATTTAAAAGATGTAGATGAATTTCAGATTGATCTTTCTAATCTCTACGCTACTTTTCATCCTACGTCCTTACATGTAATTTGGATCACACCACACCATATTCTATGCTAATATGTGTGTGATTTGCTTTAACACTTTAATTTTATTGAAATGGTAACTACATATAGAACATAACCAATTGAAGTTAAAAGCAAATAGCGAATACATGACACAAAGAAAAGAGTGTACACTATCTACATGTAATTAGATGCACTATCAAAACAAATTTTTTTATTGCAACATCTCAAATAACTATTAGAGATGGAAAGATGCATCCCCATTAGACCTCCTACATGTGGATTTTTAGGGATTGGTAAGGTAGGTTATAGAACATAACAAGTAAATACACACTCCAGTTGCCCCAATCATCATGATATAAAAATTAATCAACAACCAAAGTCAATGTGCCTTGCCATCTAGCTCTCATCCATTGAATTGATTGGAGTCTATCTCCCTATGGGGATATGTAAGGTTCTACCAAGGGCGGGAGTCAGTAGAGATCTTGACTTTGCAAAAACCATGAGGATAATCTGAAGCACTAAAAGGCGAAGTCGTTGGGTCATGTAGCTTCATTATATCCAGATAAAGTCCATAGGGAACATGTGAGGCCTCCATGCGGCAGGATATATTAGCCTACGTGGCCTTGCTTATTAGGTGGCATTATGGGACTTGCAGATTTGAGATATAACAATAGTCCCTCGAGTCTATGTCCAATATTTATTTTAGGCATTAGACTTTGGTATGAAGTTGTGACATGTTTTGATTTTTCCAATAAAATAATTTTTTTTTAAAAGGTTAGGCCTGGCACTGTAGGAACTTTGTCGAAGCATGTCGCCTATGATGAACTCTTAAATATGTAAATTTTTTATGACGTGTTTCTTTTATGATGAGTATAATTTTGAATTTTTTTTGTTATGGAACTTCTTTTGATGAAGTATAACAAAATTCTCCAAAGTTGTCTATTATTCATATTAGGTTGAGAGCTTGAGGTAAAAATATAAATGGCTAAAAACTTTGGTGGGGCACTTGTGGCAACTCCATAGGGACAATGTGAGAACGTGCTAGACGATATAAAGTCCCTAAGCCATGATTATATCTCTGACTGTTGTGCGAAAGAATAATGATTCTGAACATGATTAGCACCAGTCTAGATAGCAACCACAAGTTATAAAATGACATCTCGACTTAAATACAATATCATATGATTTATTTAATTGTACATATTAAGTGTAACCACTTAAATTGGTGTTCTATCACAACAGATACAAGATATCATCATTCTATTTGAAATGCCACAATCATTAATGCATTCATCACTCAGTTGCATGGATGATGGGTGCATGGGGCACGTAATGTGTATGGCTCATTGATTTTAATTGCAAGATTCTCATCCCTTCTGATTCAATGGTGCAATTTGTATCACAGATCAATGGTTAGATTTGAAGGAGTCCAAATTGAAAAGGAGGTGAAGAAATCGTGCAAGAAGAATGAAACGTCGAACTAGAGCTCGCTAGCTATCTTAATCCCACTCGAGTGCGCAGCGCTCGCTTACCACAAGATGACCAGTCAAGTGGTCAGCCATCACTTGATAGCCGTGAGACCACTACTCATGGGGATGTCCTCGTTGTTCATGGTGTTGATGTGAGGAACAAGTTAAGGTCAAATTATGGTAATAAATCTATAACTATTGCAAGAAAATGGGGCATATTAAGAAAGATTGTTACAAGTTACAGAATAAGGAAAAATTCGTTGCTACAATTCAGAAATAAAAACAACAAAAATCTTCAGGTGAATCCAGTATTGTAGAAAATTGCTATAATGATGAAGAACTTTCGGTTATTTTTAATGGTAACTCCGAACTTGAAGAGTATTTGATTCTTGATATAGCATGCACTTTTCATATATGTCCTAATTGGGATTCGTTTTTAATAGTGTCAAAAGATGTTGTGGTAATGGAAAATAATGTATCTTGTAAGATAGATGGTATTGAAAGAGTTAGAATTAAGATATTTGATGAGACTCTTAGGACACTTGATGAGTTGAGACACGTTTCAAATTTGAAGAGAAAACTTATCTCCTTATGTACTTTTGATTCAAAAAGGGTATAAATTTGCTGGTGAAGGTAGATCCTGAATATAAGTAAAGGTGCACGTATTGATATGAAATGAGGGAAAAGTCACAGTTACATTTCTTGTAGTGTGCTACGGAATCTTTGGAAACCAATTAACAGAAATTAGGCATTCAGGTGGACTTTGAGTTTGGCACAATACCGTTGGCATTTGGTTCATTGTTTATATTAAAGAATATATCTCAGTCAAATTTAGAAGTTATGTGTAATGTTGCTTTGCTGCTACCACCACCACCAGTGATGCCACATTATTTAATTGCTAGAGACGGACCAAGAGAGATATTAGGCATCCACAAAGGTACAGGAAAATCGATTTAGTTGCTTATGCTTTAAAAGTGGTTGAAAATATTGAGTGCGAAGAACCTTCTACAGAAGCAATTAGTTATGTTGATTTCGTTAATGAGTATGTTTTTTCTCTATTCTATAATTATTGTGTTATTTGTAATCTTGTTGCTCGTGGTGATAATTCGAGTAACTTTGATACCCAAGGTAATTCGGCTGAGTAGTGTTTTGATTCATTTGTTATACAATTATTATGTTTGCCCTAGTTAAGCTTTGTAGAAGAGGTGGAGATTTTTTTTTTTTTGTTGGAAAATTTTTGGTGGAAAATTTTTTGTTGAAGAGTTAAATTTTATTCCTTGTGGTAGAGAATTTTTTAAGTTTTGTTTGTTGCAGTGAAAATCGTATAAGGTGGAGATTGTTAGAATTAGGGTATAAGCTGATTTTATTTGAAGTTTATTTGAGAATTCTAGTAGGAATTCATTAGGGAGTTTGGAATGTGTTGGATGTGAAGAAAACTTGATAGAATCCAAGTTGTAATAAGAGATGAATAAATCGTGCAAGGAGAAGGAAATGTCAAACTAGTTCATGATTTTGACAGGTTTTTTAAATTCCATTTTATTCGAAATACTTCATTATTGTTTAGCCTTATTATAGTTGAACTCTACACCATATTAGGCTCTTCTTTGCATTATAAATATGAGGAGTAAACCTCTTGAAAAATCATTCTTACATTCTACACAATTTGTAATCCTCTTTAATTAATATTAGTGAATTCTCTTCTGTCCGTGGTTTTTTCCACATAAATTTTGTGTTCTTGATTGCTTGATTTTTCATATTGCCATATTATTCTCGTTCCTTTATTTCTTAATAAGTGGTATCAGAACGTTACAAACTAGCTAGTTTGTTAATAGTTGACGAAAGAAAGATTGTCACCATTGACATTGAAGAAGGTCTAGCCCTCTTGGAAATAAATTGATGGCTACCTATCTAAAAGGAAACGAAAGTTGCAAAAAGCCTCACAAGGGACCAAAGAGGAAATCTACCGATGGTGGTAGGGATGGAGCCAGAATTTTAAAATTGATGGGGAAAGTTTCACAAAATTTTAATTGTAGGAGCAAAATTGAAAACTATTAAAAAAATTTTTGAGAATTTTGTGCAAAATCTTGTAAAATGTTGTGGAAAATTTTGGATTTAAAATTTAGTGTGGGCAGGCAACCCGCCCCCACGGTAGATCCGCCCATGGATGGAGGCAAGGCTACCACCGAAAAGAAGAAGATAATTAAATACAACTAAGGGTTCATTCATAATAGATCTCAAGTAGATGAGCTAGATGAGATGGTATGTTCAGCGTGCTGTCACAGATCGTTGCTTAAGTGGTTGCAAGCATGACCATTAGTGATTTACCATGCGGGAGAAGTCAGTAAAAAATGCATAACCAGAGAAAATAATGGTCTTCCATGCCAACAATATGGCACGAGCCGACATATTTAGCCTTGAGATAACAAGGGAGTCATTTGGCTCCGTAAAAAATATGGAAAAGGAAGAGATGTACCGCCAAGATCTGATTGCCAATGCCCTCAATACAAAGCTCAACTCTAAAAAACAATTGACCATTTCATCAGTTTGTCAGATGCATCCGACTTCCGCAACACCTATCGTGCACCTAGTGCACTCCATAGTTAAAAAAAAACTAATCAAATGTTGTTGCTACGTACTTTTGTTGTGTTAGTATATCAATATTTTGACAGACTCGTGTAATATTTTTTCTAGTACTATATTTTCTAAACAAAAGAATCATGAATATTTGCCGGTGACCTTGTCAATGGCATTATGAAGAGTAGGCTGGCTCTGGTACCAATTTGATACAATCAAAAAATGTAAGAAATAATAAATACAAATTGAATCTAGTTTATTCACACAAAATACTAAGATGGAATGATCAATTTAGAAAAAACGTACCAATTTTAATAATTTATCCAAAAACAGCCAAGCATAAACCAAGGTACAAATCAATTTGCTGAATGGGTAGTGTCTGAGAGCGCAAGCTTGATACCATGTTGGTGCACTTTTAGGAAGAAATTGGATTGGAGTTGGATATGTTATTCGTAACCATCAAGGGTTAGTACGGTATGTACCAAGATTAATGATGGAGGATTTTTGCAAAAAGAAGACCGGAGGCAAAGAGGCTCTGGAGGTCCATAGCTAAATTCCGCAGCCTATCATCTCCACGGTTAAATGTGATACTCTCAAGCTTGTACACAATCTTAACTCAGATTTTAGCCTTGCTACTAATGTCCAATTTTCTATTTGATATTGTAGCTTTGTTGGGCATCATAAAATGTGGCTCTTGCCACTTTGTTCTCCGAGTTTATGGTATCGTAATCACATCATAAGAAATAGTACAGTATCCTCCTCTTGAGGACTGAGTATTTAATATACTTTTCTGTTAAACCTAACTTTAATTGAAGAATAGGATTTTAAGAGAGTTATATACTAAGAAATTAAATAGCTATTGCGACTAATTAATGGAAAGCGCTATGAATTTCAAGCAATTGATAAACTAGAAGATTTTGTATCCCTTTATATTATCCATTTTAATATAAATTTCTGTAGTTCAAAACAAATGTTTGTAAATGAAGATCAATATTCGTAATTTATTTAATAATATCTTTCGAGTAGAGCTAAACATATCATCAAATATTTATAAAAGATGTAAACATGGAACGATACATTTAATCTCAAAAACATTTGGAAGCATCATGCAAAGCATAATGGTATATCTTTATTTTTTATCGAACTTTACAATGATTGCTACGACATGCCAAATTTTTATTCCTTTTCTTGAACGTCAATAGAAATCATAAACAATTCAATTAGTGATTAAGTAATTTAAAAGACATTAAACTCCTAAAATTATTTAAAATTGAACACGTATTTAAAGTCAAGATTTGAAATCTAATATCATAATATAGGGATAAACATTATCCATACATGTATACAATTAGTCAACCATCATATTAATTACAAAAATACAATTTAAATTGATACAACATTATACATAAACAAAGTTTCAAAAGAAGATTGAAATAAATCGTAAAACTCTTGAATCTCGTTGATGACTTCTTGATCAATCTCATTTGATTTTTCTTCTTCTTTTCCATCCAAACAAAATAGACATATCAAATTATATGGATAGGAGTTTTGTAACAAAAGTTTCCCAAAACTTGAATGAATGTGGAATTTTTTATCAAAAGCTTCGTATGTAGGCTTCTTCTTTGAAAGTTTTTATGTATTTTGTATCCAAAGAGCATCATTTGGCTTGAATGATACATGTCTATTGATTCCCCCAAAAGCCTCAAATTTTTTATTCCTAAAACTTATGAATTTCTTCCAAATGCTTTATTAATTCTTAGGTGACCATGTGCAGTTCAATTAATCTTCAATTTGCTCTGAGTGAAACTCAATTAAACTCCAAAACGCTTTTTCACGCCAGTTAGGTACAAGTTGGGATTTTACCTAAAATTAATCATAATTATACTAAATTAAGTAGATATCAACTTTATTTAGCAATAAATAAGCAAGTTTATAAACCAAAATAAGTTCAAGGACTTTACTTACTCTTCTAATCAAAGACAAACTTTAAGAAAACTATTATAAACAAATCTCCACCTAATCTCAATATGGAAATAAATTAAATTGAGAATTTATAAAATAAATGTTTGAAAATAAAAAAAGTACATTTTGACCACCTATTTATTCAATTCAAATAGCGTTATCATTCATCTAAATTCAACAAGATTGATTGGGTCAAGATATCCCATTGAAATGGATTATAAAATCAACAGATGTGAGCACATGATTCACGAAATTGCATTTGTGGATTAACTCAAGTGACGTGGAACAGTAGACAAACATGACTCTTATTTATTAAAACTTAAACATTTTGGTACGGGGGAATTTCCATAGATAATGTTTGTCAATTAGGAGGTCTCTTTCCACGATAGCTTGAAGAATAAGTAATCCGGTTTTGGAGAATGGCAGCCAATATTGAAATTGATTCGAGGAATTTAGCATATAGGTGGTCGGATCAATATTTTACATAAATATAAAAATGTTATTTCTTTTACTTATTGCACATAGTATGCATGTGTTGGATTGAATTCAGAGCTTAACATCTTATAGCAAAATAATTAAATTTTTAAAAAACTGATAATAAAAGATTAATGACAAGAAGTTTTCAAAAGTGGAAAATACTAATTTCTCAAAAATTGCATTTAACAAAATCTTACGTTATTAACGTATAAAATATGTCCCCTTTTTTTCTTGGCCATTGACATATCTAGTATATTATATATTTTGAAACTTAATAGATATCATTTTTTTTAAAAACAAGTATGGTTAATGTATTCTCTTGAATACATATGTAATAATAGTACATATTATGATCAAAGTAAAATAAAAATTTATGTTAATAATAATTATTAGAATTAGGGTGTAACATGAATTCTATTTTGAAAATGATTGAGAAGTCTACCTAAGGTTGACATTAAGAGGAATTCTATTTGTTAGAATGCTTCTGAAATCCTATTCGAAATCTATTTGACAAATTCTAATTCAAGTTCCATTTGAAAGCCCAATTGAAAGTTTGGATTTATGTTGAATTCAAAGATATTAAGATATGGACTAATGAGGACTTTTTGGTGCAATTATGCTCGTCTAGCGCTTGATTGGAGCTCAAGCGCCCAAAACAGTGAAGTTGATGCTTTCCTGGCACTGGCAGATGCTCGAGCTTTGAGGCAGTGCCAACAGGCCCTCACTTGGCACTCAAGCATTCATTCGATCTATGCCCGTTTTCGCCTTTTGATGCATTTTGAGTATTTATTTCTATCTATAAGTCTACTTTTAGGTTTTGAAATATCTTTTATATATATTTAGATTTTCATTGTATTATAGATTAAGTTGGACAAATCAAAAATATAAAATCATTGTAATTATTTTCCCATATTTTAGTGAAATCTCAATTCCTCCACTAATTATTTTATTCTTGAATTTATGATCAATTACTTCATATTGTGTCATATTATTTTTTCGCCTATGATCACAGCAAATTGGTGTCAGAATTATCCGGTATTTTCTATGTTGTTCATAACAACAATAAGGGCATGTTTGATAAGTTAGATTTTCCATGGAAAATGGAATTCATTTTTCATTTTCCACCTTTTGACTTTTTTGATGGGGTTTTTTTTGTCCCTAGAATTCATTTTCTTGGTTTAGGGTCACACGTGCCATTTTTCTTGATTTTGTGGATAAGCAATTCCCACCATTTTGGTGGAAAATAGCTTTTCAGCTCTTTTTTTTTTTTTTTTTTGGTCAATTGGAAAAAATTATAGACACAATGGTAAATTTTTTTATCACTTTTATTGACAATTTTCATGTAAAATAAAGTCAAACGAATGATATTCGATATGATATTTTTTTAAATTTTTAAATTTTTTTTTTTTACAATTGGAACAAATGCTAGACCCAATAGTAAAAAAAATCTTCCGCCTCGCCTCAGGTCCGGTCGTCGGCGTCGAGAAGAGAGAAGCCAGGGACAGAAGCTCAAACACTGTGTTTCGCGTATTTTCAATTTTTACTGTCTAAAACAATGTAAATGCCCAAAACGAGAAAAAACTCGTTTTGGCATTTCTAGTACATTTTTTTTTCTTTTGTTTTCGAAAATACGTTTTTAAAAATAGGAAAGAGAATACGTTTTCACTGTTTTGAAAAATTGAAAACAGAAAATGATCCGAAAATGGCTAAGAGAACATGACCCAAATTTTTGATATTTTGGTGGATAAATATTATTCAGGTTTTTTTTTTTTTTTTCGGTAATTGAAAAAAATTCTAAATACAATGGTAAAAAAAAATTATTACTTTTATTGACAATTTTCATGTAAAATAAAGTCAAACGAATGATATTCGATATGATATTTTTTAAAATTTTTAAATTTTTTTTTTTTTTTTTACAATTGGAACAAATGCTAGACCCAATAGTAAAAAAAAAAATTTTATCACTTTAATGGACAATTTTCATGAAAAATAAAGTCAAACGAACACCAAACTTTTAACATTTTCCAGGTAAAAAATTATACCAATCAAATTAATTACAATTTTTAGTAAACAAATTCTAAACAATTTAATTCTCAGTAAAACATTTTTTTTCACCTAAATTTTACATTTGTGATCAATCGGACCCTAAGAATAACAACACTAAAAGATCAATATAATCAACTTTCATTTTAGTAAATGTATACACACGTTCTAATTTAGTAAATGAAACATACAACATTCTTGAAACTAAAATAAGTCCAACACTTTACTAATTCTTGTGGTAACTTTTAGCATACCTAAAGTCGATTATTTTCAAATCTGTAGCAATTAATACAAATTATTGAGTGGGTTATTAATTGTTTACGTTGACCTAAAAAAAAATGCTGCCAACAGATACCGGATCCACTCGTACTTGAGTAAGCTAGATCCAACACATTAAGCCAGATCAATGGTGAAGATCATTCCGAAATTGGACGTGGGAGAAGCTCGACGACACGAGACATTTCCGTTCAGGTTCCGGTAGGGTAACGAGATACGATTGTATAATAAATACCAATAGCCAAGAACTCAGATTAAAGATTGTAAATCAATTTAAGAGAACCAAATAAGTTGCTCCAAGTATTTAAAGTTGTATTAATCTTCAATTGTTACATGGTAGTGGTATTTATAGTATTACAAATGGAATGGTGACCCTTTAATCAAATTACACGTGGCCTCATCTCCTCGATCGAAACATCATATCCTAGCCATCAAGTTGACCTTCCTAGATATTGACAAGACAAGACGTAAATACACTTTTTGCAGACGTCACATCAATAACTCAAATAAGATCTCTATCTCTATAATAAATTCAAAATCTCTGTACATAGGCCATCACTAATTTGGGGTGGAACCTCAGACCTGTTGGGCCTCATATTAAGGCCTTTCGTCATGCCCACCTCGAATTAATAATGGGCCTCGAAAATTACCCTATGGGTCTTGTCTTCTATGGCTGGTGATTCGGTAGGAATGGGTCCACATCTTTACTAGGTCGGACACGTGGAAAATGTTAGTAACAACTCATAACAATAGTCCCCCAAGTCCATGTATTATTATTTACATTATGCATGGACTTTTAGTAGTCAATGAAGTACCCTCCATGGGCATCACAAGAATGCTTTAAAATTTCTGATCGATCGTGCTAGTCCCCCAAGTCTAGGCGTAGATATTTATAATGTGCATGGAGTTGATAATTGAATTTGTTTTTGGACCTGAGGTAGTGGGAGGCTAAAATGCCGATGCTTATTTACTTTAAAGATAGCTAATTTTTTTTTT
>CAIGRB010099660.1:777-37200 GCA_903798255.1 Fraxinus quadrangulata
TTTCTTCTGCTGCCTGTGCTAGCAGTAACAATTGCTACCTGTGCGCAGGCAGCTAAAATAGTTGCCCTGTGTGTAGGCAACTACAACTTGCCTGTGCATAGGCAGCTATTTTAGTTGCCTGCGCACATGCAGCAGTTGCTGCTGCTAGCACAGGCAGCAGAAAAAAATTCGAGTTGGATTGGCTGGCCCGCTAAGGCTTGGGCCAAAAGTTCGGGTCGGCCTCTTTTTTTTTGTTGGCTTTGGCTCGGGCTAAAAAAAGCTCGAGTAAGGCTCGAGCTATTTTTTTTTTGTTCGGGCTGGGCTCATTGATATAGCTGCTGTTGCCCCCCCCACCAACCCCCGTTTTTTTGTTACGGGTCGGCCCGGGCTCGAGTCGGTGCCCCAAAATGTGGCTAGGCCCTGGGCACGACTCGGGCTTTTTAAGGGACGAGCTCGAGCTATTTTGCCATCTCTAGAAGGCACCAAAGGGATAGTAGTCTCTACGCTGGACTATATTTCACTTAATTTCAGATATACTTGCAATTACAACAATTGCAATTATCAAGATGAAAACAATAACAAAAGCTTACGGAAAATTTGAATATATCGAATATAATGTGGTCACTCATTTATGAAAAGCAGTAAATTATAAGGATTGATGCAATGACCGACACTAGAAAACGCTATTGAAATTTTTGAATACTAACAACACACTATAATAGCTTTGAAAGAAAATGTAAATAATATTATCAGACGTTTAAAAATTGAGAAATCATAATGAATATGCACATGTACAGTGAGTTATTTTATAATTGAAAGAAAAATTTACCGAGTTTGATTGAGGGTGGAAAGACTACGATTGTGAGTTGGTAAGGATCCGATTGGTTATAGAACTTAGTTCAATCCAAGAAAGGTACATTAAGATTTGAAGATTGGAAATAAGGTTAAGGAGCTCTTTGCAATTCTCTCTGTCCGTGTGAAAAATGTATTATAGTCAAATATGTCTGGTCATAGATGCTTTGCATCAGATTGAACGTAATATAAGCCTCAAATAAGAAAGATGAGCTGACTCAGTGAAAAATAAAAAGGAAAAAACGTGGCCTCTCAAATGCGTGCAAATTCCAAAAAGATGACATGACTTGCTCTCTCTCTCTCTCTCTGACTATTTATCTTTTGTAACTTCAGAATTCACAGATTCATTTAATCCATCAAAATGGTCCTCTCCTCTCGTTAATTTCACCGTCCTCATTTCGAATCCTACCCACAAACACACTGACATATATTCGTAGATATAGAGTACTAATTTTGTGGCGTTGAGGATTTGGGATGGGGGCGTCATCAGTGGTGTGCTCGTGGCTAATGGCGGCATGCATGTCAGTCGCTTGTCAAAATGACTCTTCAATGGGCAACCCATTTTTTTCGTCTTCATCGATGTCCTCGAGGTTGGGCAAATGGGCTTCGCGCCGGAGGAAGAGGGATCTTGTTAAATTTGCGTCGGAGTTCTCTGGCATTAGTAATCTTGTGACTTCTTGCTTGGCTTTTGAGCCATGCGACCAGTTCTATAAATCTTCTAGTCGTAACTTTTCCACAACCGATTTTTTCTTCGGCTTCAGATCGACAAATGTTCCCCTGCATCGTAGACGCAGAAAACTCAATCAACCTGCTGTTGTCCGTCCTGGTATTTTTTGATTTAATGCATAGAGTTTGAGATTTTGTTTATCGACTGTTTGGGATTTTTTTTTTTTTTGGGTTCCTAGTACTCTGTGGCCACCGTATGGCATCATGCTCTTGTTCTTAATTTAGTTTGAAATTTTGTGTAAGAGTCAATAGTAGGTTAATTAGTTATATTTAATTTTGCTCATGATTATATAGAATTTTATCCTGTATTCTTGAGTTTTATTTTCTAATCTAATGTTTGCCTAGGTTATAATTTTAGTTCTGGGATTCAAACTTAGACCGGATTTTCAAGAAACAGGGCTCTTTTATTTTCGTTGGATGGGTAAATGTCATTTTCTTTAATTCTTAGAGAAATTTAATTATCACGAACAGGGTTTTTACTCTATAATAGTTTAGTCAATTCTTCGACTAATCTGTTAAATTAGAGAAGAAAACCAGCGGAAAGTTTATCCGGGTTCTGATTTTGCTTTTCTATAAGAAATGGCTCATACACCATCGTCAAAGTCAAATACAACACCACCATCATCAAAATTAAACACCAATTGCCAATCAACCTGCTGGATTGGAGAGTAATTCTGGTAAATTAGTCTCTTGATCTTCATACAAGTTGTTTTCCCTCTTTATTTGATGAGACATGGATTTGAGCATGTGATTGCACATTTGTGTCTGAGAAATTAATTTGCAGTTACTTGTGTTGTCTTATGTTTTTCAGGGTGGGTGAGGGGTTCTTTTAGGTTTGTCCACCTCCATGGTAGTTGTCCACAGTCCTTGCCTTTTCCAACAATCTATGTTTCCTAAAAAGTGACACCGTTGGATGTATGGGTAGTTCACCATGTTGTGACTTACCAATGCCAATTTTAATTTAGGAGAATTGCTCGGTCATATGAATACCTTACCTTCATGGCCTTGGATTTCTTAACTTGTAACTGATATGTTAAATTGGAATTTATCCATTTTTATGAATTTTGACCACCTAATAGTTTGGTTTCTTGTTATTGGGTCATTCGGTTGTATTTTAAACTCATTGGCTCTCACATAAGTTATAGGAGAAACAGTGGCCATACCTATGCAACCATCCATGGAAGTAGCACCCCCGAAGAAACCTACAACCAAACAAAGGCGAGTGGTTGTAACGGGTATGGGCTTGGAGACGCCACTTGGTCATGATCCTGATGTATTTTACAGCAACCTACTTGAGGGTGTTAGTGGCATTAGTGAGATAGAGGCCTTCGATTGTTCCCAGTTTCCAACAGTATGTCTATCTGGTGATATCCCTTTAGTTTTTTAGAGGCAACTGATTTCAATGTTTACTCTAAGGTTTTTCTTACCACAGAGAATTGCTGGAGAGATCAAGTCCTTCTCGACGGATGGTTGGGTTGCACCCAAACTTTCTAAAAGAATGGATAGGTTCATGCTTTACATGCTCACAGCAGGCAAGAAGGCTTTGGCTGATGGAGGAATTACAGAGGATGTGATGGATGGATTAAATAAAGCTAGATGCGGAGTTTTGATCGGCTCAGCTTTGGGTGGGATGAAGGTAAGTTTGAATTCTTTTAGATATTATGATGCCTAGGGCAAAACAAAAATTAAAAAGGAAAATATTGACACACAAATAATAAAGTGGAATAAATGCAGATTATAATTACTTGGCACACTAAAAAGAAAAAGGGAAGGAATATTGTAATCGAATGGACATTTATGTGAATAAAGCTTCCACTGTTCATATAACTTGCATAGTTGCAGCTGGAAATGTAATAATTTGTAATACCTGATGCTATTTGGTTCTCATGTTGTGTGTATAGTAATATATGTGCAGAAGTTGCATGGGCATCTCTTCCTTTTGAATTATACATTAGAACCTTTGCAAATTAGTTATATCTTGTGATTGATAATAATACCATTGTTTTTTAATCATGCACGAGATCAAATCTCCTTATAGCTTTTTGGAAGTGTGTTAGCAGGTTTTAGTATCCTCATCCAAGAGCCTACATACTTGGAATTTGGGATAGGGAAATGAATATTTTCACTTGGGTTGCACATAATCCTTTTAAGTCAAAATTAATGTTGCAATTAATACTTTAAAAGATCTTATTCTTTATAATGCATCTTTCTAATGGTTTTGTGGAGAGATTCTTTTAATAGTCTAATTAACTTGTCTTCTTTTTAACCGCTTCTGAGTTGCTTTGTTGTTTGAACAGGTTTTCAATGATGCAATTGAAGCTCTGCGTATCTCATATAGGAAGATGAATCCATTTTGTGTACCTTTTGCAACTACGAATATGGGCTCTGCCATGCTTGCCATAGATCTGGTTAAAGAAATTCCCTTTTTAATTATTGCAACTTGAGCAATCAATAACCCATTGACATCCTTCTGAAACTTAATTAATACTATTCTACAGGGATGGATGGGCCCAAACTACTCAATATCGACTGCTTGTGCAACAAGCAACTTCTGTATACTGAATGCTGCTAACCACATAATTAGAGGTGAAGCTGTAAGTTTCGTTCTCTTTCATTGGAGGAGCTCACTGTGCCATTTCTAATTTGTTTCATAATTGAAGAATCAACTTACAAGTGCCCAAAAATAAACATCTTACTGTTGACAGTCATGTTTCCTGATACTTTTGAGATTTTCCAGGACATGATGCTCTGTGGTGGCTCAGATGCAGCAATCATACCAATTGGTATATGCCTTGTTCTAGATTTATATCATTTCATAAACCTGAGATTTTCATTTTCCGAGTAATGGATTTTGGATCAGGATTGGGAGGCTTTGTGGCGTGCAGAGCACTTTCGCTGAGAAACTGTGATCCTACTAAAGCTTCACGTCCCTGGGATAGTGTAATAATCTCTATCTTGCCTCTCATAATTTCTAGGATCGTAAAATGTGTTCCACCTGTTCTAATTTTGAAAATGATATTTAGTCTGATTTCGAAAAGATAAACATGCTTGTACTTTCTACATGATCTTTAATTGACTGAATGGATCTCGAATATCCATAATATGTGGTTTCTATCTTCCTAAATAGGGTTTTGATGAGTGGTTTTTGTGTGCGATCTATGATCGGGAAGTTTTGATTTCATATTTGTCAACTATTATTTGAAGTTCAACTACAGTAATAAGACAGTCTAATCTGCTTATATAACTAAATAGTCTAATAGTGAGAACAATAGCACTGAAAACCCGTAGCTATAGACTTTTGACGATGTAATAGCTACCTGAATCCCTGGAATACCTTCTTGGTTTTAGAGTAGCAACTTCCCCTATAATTGAATTATTGACCTTTGACAGGACCGTGATGGATTTGTTATGGGAGAAGGGGCTGGAGTATTGCTTCTGGAAGAACTTGAACATGCCAAGGTATTCTACAATCCAATTTATATGAGTGCGTTTCTCTTTTGTTTTGATATGAACTTGTCATAGGCTAATTTATCCTCCAAATGTCTTTTCCATTCAATTTCTGGATAAGCAGAAAAGAGGTGCAAATATATATGCTGAGTTTCTTGGTGGAAGTTTCACTTGTGATGCTTATCACATGACAGAGCCTCATCCAGAAGGTAATATCCCCGTTTTCTTATGGCCTATTAATTCATCTTCAAAGTTCAGATAAATTGACATTCTTAGTTTGCAAATATGACAATCTAATATTTAAGTTAAAGATAACGATAGGAGGATTGAATTCTCAAGTCTGCATTGAACTTTTCTATCATGTATGTAAATGTAAGTATTTCTGATTGTCAATATCTTGTTGGAGTGCACAGGCTAGCAGTAGTGATATTCAATATTCAATATTCAAATACGAGTGTTCTTTCCCTAGTTATACATACAGTCCACTCTTCCTCTGTGACTAAATTAATGATCACTTAAATATAGTTGTTATTGTCATGACTGGCAACAACTTATTTTAACTCTACAAAGCCTTATGCCCCACATGGTCTAAAATTATTAAGAATTGGCAAGCAATCCTTAGGAGTTTCTCTCGGTATGTCAAAGATTTTTGACAACTTGACATGGTAGAATTGGTTGATTTACGAGTTTTGAGTCAGGATCATTGCTGGGATTTCCTTTTACAGGGGTTTTGCTGAAAGAAAAAAAGTATAAAGATGCGAAAATGGCTTCTCCCAAAAAAGTTTTAGAGGATCGGTTAACATAATTTCTCTAGCGACTTACATTAAATGCCTATCTTTTTCTATACAATCTTGTTGTGTTGAGTTGTATCAATGCCAGTGGAGTGATATATCATTTCATTTTCTAGTAAAAAACTCTTAGAATAGAATTATGGTAACCCCCATTTCATTTCAAGAGTTTGATATTGATTTTTCACCATATACTGAAAATCTTTAATTTCAGTATTCTGCTATTAATCCTTGATCTTCTGACTATCCAATTATTTCGACCAAGTTCAGTCCTCATACTTTATATCCATGAACCAAAGAAACTGCATGATGTTGTTTATTGCAATTTACTGAGATGTACTTTTAACTCTCTGAGCACTCCTGTAAGCAGGAACTGGTGTCATTCTCTGCATAGAGAAGGCTCTAGCTCAATCAGGAGTACCCAAAGAAGATATAAACTATATAAATGCACATGCGACATCCACCCCAGCTGGTGATCTCAAGGAGTATCAAGCTCTTGTCCATTGTTTTGGGCAGAATCAAGAGGTTTCTAATTAATGACGAGTTCTTTTCATGTCTGCATGGTAGTTATTTATTTTGTTAGGTTAATGAAACTTATGAGTTGTTCTGTGTGTTTGCAGTTACGAGTGAACTCCACAAAATCTATGATTGGTCACCTGCTTGGAGCAGCTGGTGCTGTGGAGGCTGTTGCAACTGTGCAGGTTCTTGGCATGCTTATTTAGTTTGCAGAAGTCACTAGAAAATCACTGTACATCTTTGAATCAGGCATTTGCATAAAAATCTTCTTGAGGCTCTGTCTTAACGGTACTAGATGTATTTGCATTTTGCGTTGCCTCCTGAAAGTTGTCCCCAAAGAAAATTTGTCTGCAACCCTGTAAAATGTTTCATTTTTCTATGAAAATTTTGTTTGCAGCTTCTGAGACTGGTAAGTTCAAATTGCTGGTGCACATTTATGGAAAAGTTGCTGAAGTTTTTTTTGTCGGCCTTAACTGTGGTTAATTTTAGGCTTGAGTTCTTGTGCACACCTTGTTCCCATGAAACTAAAGAAATTCAGTAAAATAGAAACAAAAAAATCTTCAATCTAAATTAAGAGAACATCTCAATAGCCTGTACAATCTCTGATGGGTGAAAAATGTTGGGGATGCCCCATGTTGGAGCTTTTGGGTTTATGGAGAGTTGAAGGGAAAAATTGATCTCGGATAAACATGGTATTAGTTAAAGCACAAAAGTTGTTGTTTTATCCATCTTCCCAACTACTCTCTCCTTTATGCTCTTCACTTGCTTGTATAAGTGAAAGTTTCCCTGAGACCATAACCAGCCACATGAAGGTCGTTCCAGTTATGGTGAAGAATCAGCCATGTATTCGAGGGATTGGTAAATGGTAATTAGCTCCAATCTTCCATTTCCAGAAAACATAGGTTCTTTTTGTGTCTTCTAGGAAGTGATAAACTGTTGAATCAGCATATTGTACAAGCTGAAGCCTTGTTATTGTTGTTGCCATTCTGCCAACCTGTTCCTTCATATGTCCCTGTGAATTTAAGCGCTTGTTCTGGTTCTGTTCCTTCAAATGTCCTGTTTATATAATGTAATGTGGTTCTAGCAAGCGGGATTCAAATGAATACAGCTAATTTTATTGTACCATTTCTTTATCCAGTGAAATTATTAGATCAAAATGAGCCAAGGTCATAATTTGCATGGATCCCTGTGGGACATTGCATGTGTTTGATTGTTACAAACCATTGTTTATGGTTCTCAATTACTTAGGGCACTTATCTTGTATGTGTTGTTAAGGGGATATTCCCTATGACGTAGATTTGGTTTCGTGGTTGACTATTTTACTGAACTTTGTCTCCTTGTAGGCGATAAGGACAGGCTGGGTTCATCCAAATATCAATCTTGAGACTCCAGATGATGGTGTGGTATGATATTTTGTTTCATTCCTTCTCAATAATTTCATGCGCAGGGAATAATGTTGTTACAGCGTGTTCAATGTTTTTGCCAATAATTCACTTGGGAAGAAATATGTTTTTTTCAGCCACTAATTTAACATGGCTTAAGAGGTAGAACATTCCTATTAGCATATAGAATGTATAGATCAGGAGCATTGGTAGGGCTAAAAGTAAGCAAACATGAATGAGTTGGACTGTCAAATCAGTCTTTATCTTGGATGCATTTTTTACTTTCAATCGGAGTGACACAAAATTGCAACTGTACTTGTTGATATGATTCATTTTGCAGAGTTACTGGTTTCTTGGCTTGGCTAGTGTAGGTTTATGTTGTAAAATTGAGCCAACTATATAGCATTTACTGATGATTCGCACATTAATACAGGACACACGTGTGCTGGTGGGAGCAAAGAAAGAAAGACTGGATGTCAAGGTGGCATTATCCAATTCATTTGGATTTGGTGGCCACAATTCCTCAATCTTATTTGCTCCATACAAATAGATCTTTATGGCATGCTCGAGTTGGCAAATGATGATGCCAAAGGTATGTACTGGTATTCATATTGATTTGTAAGTCTTTAATGGCTATCAAAATAGAGGGAAGATGCTGTTAATACAATGACTATAACCAAGGCAGTAAGTATTGTGTTCATCATTCTGAGATGGTATATCTGTAATTTTTGTCAAAAGTGAGCCGAAAAGTTGTGCATCTGATTAGTCTTTAGGTCAATAGTTTCAACTTTGTCTCAGTCTCGATCCCAGGTTCTTCACTGAAACGTTTGCACCTAGTGCTTTATGGAAGCCATTGTGTACTTGTGCAGTCATCCATTCTTATGAACTGAACTTTTGTATCTTTTAAGGATTACCTTTTCTTATTTTTGTTGATATTATAGTCAAGGTCTCTTGTGCAGTCTGATGGTGTCTTAAGAATTTTATTTTTGTACAAAATATTATGTGATGTTCAACTGAAGTTGTGCTAGTATGTGTACGATTCTTGAGCTTCTAATCTAACTTCAAGAGGACTGATCACCGATGTTAATAAAATTTTTAATCAGGTTGCAAAATACCCTTTTGCCTCAAGTATGAGTCATCGAATCAATTTTTTATAGACTAGATTTTTGAGATTTTGGTGGGGTCCAATGGTCGAGGCCGATGCATATGCAATATTTTGTGTGACCATTATTAAAGGGGTCGATTTTCAAATGAGTTTATGACCTGATTGAAAGTGTTTTGGTATTGTTGCTTGATCGCGAAAGACCTATGAATCAGTTAGTCGAGAGAATGGCTAACCTGATCTATGAATGTTAGTAACATCGTTTGTAGGTGAAATTTGAAGAAAGTGTAAACCTAGCAAAATTAAATATTGTTTGGGAAATGTTTATAAATGATTTTGTGTATGAGTAGATAAAAATTGGTCGTAGGTGGTTACTACTTGCAGGTCTAACGATGAATGTGTAAAAAGTGGTTTAAATGTGAAACATGAGCTAAACATAGGCTGACCCGCTGAGTTTGTTGAAGTTGATTGGCTCTTCAAAGTTTTTTTTACTGGTATGGATGATATTGTGATTTTATAACTGATTCTCCCTCCAAGAAAAAGTACTAGTACATTTGATTGACCAAGTTATTCCATGGAACAATTCAAATATACATTTAAAAAGTTCACAAATTCGTCGGGAAGACGTATAGCGACATAATTATCAATCTTATTTTAAAAAAATAATAAGTACAAAAGTATGATAAAATATTTTTCCTCATTTCAAAGCACAAAAATGATATATTTTGATTGGAACCATGATTAAATAGGATACATGTTAATTAATAGAATGTTGAAAATAAGAATTCAATAGACAAGTTAGGATCACAAGTATGACTGAGAAAAAGTACAGAGAATCTTAAATATAATTAAAATGCGGTGCAATTAATAAGAATTGTAGTGTAAGTAGAATTATCAATGTACTAAAAATCAGCCCAAAAAATGGTTTGCTCATGCTACAAAAATTGTTCATTTAAAAATTGGTGTCAAAATCGTACAATGGCCGGTTAATCGAAAATTACTCGACCAGAGAAATGGTTTTCACGAGTTCAAGCGGTTAGAACCTGGTAATTTGTTTGTATGTATAATGGGTTGATATTTCGACATACTCATTTTGCTCTGTGAATGGTATGAGAGAGTATGGTAATGAGAACGAAGATGGGCAACTAATTTTTTCTTTTATCTTTGCGAGCTTTGTGTGGTTTGCGATATTGTGTGAGGCAATCATGTAAGGGTTTCTCTTTCTATTTGCGAGCCTCTTTTGTGAGTGTAGTAAAGTAACCAACTACTTATTCTATTCTTTTTGTGAGTGCCACAATCACTCTTTCCTTTGTGGGATAAAACCTTTGTGGACTCTTTTTTAAGTACTAGTGTTGAAGTAATCTTGTGGTGCGTGGTGATAATACGAGAATAACTAACCAAGATGAGGGTGAATTGGTTTTTGAAACTTTTTCGACAGTTAGTCTCAAAAATATTTAACATACAAGATATAAATGTAAAGTGTAAGGAGTAAATATGCAAATTCAATAACTTAATTCAAGTATTGTCACCTAAGGAAATATAGCACAATGTTAAAGCAATTCGAAGTAAAGTGCAATAATATAAAGATGACAAGCGAATTTAATGGGGTTCGATACACAATGTGTTCTACGTCCACCTTATTAAGCTCTCTGTCACGAGCAAGATCAAATGTACTATAATGGTAACTTACAACAAAGAGTACCAATTCTTAAGTGACTTACAACAAGGAACACTTATTCTTATGTGACTTACAACAAGGAACACATATCCTTAACAACAATCGAGTTTTCACAAGGCTCTCGAAATCACCATAATAGAAATAATAATTTTACAATTTGAAAGAACTCTCTTAAGATATAATATAATCATGTAAAGTATTAGAGAGTTATGATAACNAAATGAGTTTATGACCTGATTGAAAGTGTTTTGGTATTGTTGCTTGATCGCGAAAGACCTATGAATCAGTTAGTCGAGAGAATGGCTAACCTGATCTATGAATGTTAGTAACATCGTTTGTAGGTGAAATTTGAAGAAAGTGTAAACCTAGCAAAATTAAATATTGTTTGGGAAATGTTTATAAATGATTTTGTGTATGAGTAGATAAAAATTGGTCGTAGGTGGTTACTACTTGCAGGTCTAACGATGAATGTGTAAAAAGTGGTTTAAATGTGAAACATGAGCTAAACATAGGCTGACCCGCTGAGTTTGTTGAAGTTGATTGGCTCTTCAAAGTTTTTTTTACTGGTATGGATGATATTGTGATTTTATAACTGATTCTCCCTCCAAGAAAAAGTACTAGTACATTTGATTGACCAAGTTATTCCATGGAACAATTCAAATATACATTTAAAAAGTTCACAAATTCGTCGGGAAGACGTATAGCGACATAATTATCAATCTTATTTTAAAAAAATAATAAGTACAAAAGTATGATAAAATATTTTTCCTCATTTCAAAGCACAAAAATGATATATTTTGATTGGAACCATGATTAAATAGGATACATGTTAATTAATAGAATGTTGAAAATAAGAATTCAATAGACAAGTTAGGATCACAAGTATGACTGAGAAAAAGTACAGAGAATCTTAAATATAATTAAAATGCGGTGCAATTAATAAGAATTGTAGTGTAAGTAGAATTATCAATGTACTAAAAATCAGCCCAAAAAATGGTTTGCTCATGCTACAAAAATTGTTCATTTAAAAATTGGTGTCAAAATCGTACAATGGCCGGTTAATCGAAAATTACTCGACCAGAGAAATGGTTTTCACGAGTTCAAGCGGTTAGAACCTGGTAATTTGTTTGTATGTATAATGGGTTGATATTTCGACATACTCATTTTGCTCTGTGAATGGTATGAGAGAGTATGGTAATGAGAACGAAGATGGGCAACTAATTTTTTCTTTTATCTTTGCGAGCTTTGTGTGGTTTGCGATATTGTGTGAGGCAATCATGTAAGGGTTTCTCTTTCTATTTGCGAGCCTCTTTTGTGAGTGTAGTAAAGTAACCAACTACTTATTCTATTCTTTTTGTGAGTGCCACAATCACTCTTTCCTTTGTGGGATAAAACCTTTGTGGACTCTTTTTTAAGTACTAGTGTTGAAGTAATCTTGTGGTGCGTGGTGATAATACGAGAATAACTAACCAAGATGAGGGTGAATTGGTTTTTGAAACTTTTTCGACAGTTAGTCTCAAAAATATTTAACATACAAGATATAAATGTAAAGTGTAAGGAGTAAATATGCAAATTCAATAACTTAATTCAAGTATTGTCACCTAAGGAAATATAGCACAATGTTAAAGCAATTCGAAGTAAAGTGCAATAATATAAAGATGACAAGCGAATTTAATGGGGTTCGATACACAATGTGTTCTACGTCCACCTTATTAAGCTCTCTGTCACGAGCAAGATCAAATATACTATAATGGTAACTTACAACAAAGAGTACGAATTCTTAAGTGACTTACAACAAGGAACACTTATTCTTATGTGACTTACAACAAGGAACACATATCCTTAACAACAATCGAGTTTTCACAAGGCTCTCGAAATCACTAAAATATAAATGATGGTTTTACAATTGAAAGATCTCTATTAACAAATGATATAATCAAGTCAAGTATTTGGAGAGTTATGATAACACTTCAATAGATAGCAAATAATAAAGTTCAAGTGTTTATATTGTAAACTTTGATGAATGATAGATAATAAAATAGTTTGTATCTTTGTATCAAAGTTTTCAACCAATGATCTCTCTTAATAAATAATACAAGTTAAATATGAAGATAGATTTACACTTCAATATAAGTGTTGGCAAAGAAAACTTTTATCAAGAATTGGAAATGAATGAGATAGAGAGTTTTTCTTGCAAAGTAGAATCCTTGATGAAATAGATAGAACCAGTTTTTAATCAATCAAGAGATTTTTTGTAATAAATGAAATAGAATAAATATTCAAGTAAGTTCAATGATTTTCAATAAATTCTTTTAAAATCTCTTGTGAGTTAGTTGGAAAATAAATGCAAGAAGAGAGGGATATTTATAGAGCAGAGGAGGCCAAACCAGTCACTTTCGATTGATCAATTTCGATCGATCGGAAATGTCAATATAGCTATTTGAAAATCCATCCGTTAGACTTTCGATCGACCGATAAGGTTTCGATCGACCATAAATGCCCTTTTGAAATGGCTGCAAATACGGTGTGCAGACTTTCAGTCGACCGGATGTCAAATCCGGCAAGATGGTGTAAATACGATGAGAAGAGAGTAAATACGGTAAGATGTCTTTTGGTCGACCGGTAGACGTTCGGTTGACCGAAAAGCCTGGATTTTGGAGTTTGTTTATTTTATCAAAAATTGTTCATTTTTCAAAATCATCTTCATTTCTAAAACATTTTTATGCAAATGATGAATTATAAAAAATAGTTTGATCTTTATGCATTTGCTAAAATCGAGGAGTTATACATTTACATATAAATCGAAGCAACTTCTAAAAACTCTATTCTTCAACGTTATTGTTCTCTTCGAGTCTCTTTTGATTGTTTGTTCTTCAATGGATGACAATTTGAGCCTTGAAATACTTATGAAAAATTATTCATGAAAAACTCAAGAAACAAAACTTGTTAGAGATATAAGTGTATTGTTTGTTATAATCAAAATAAGTGGAGCTATGTTAAATTATAGGTCAACAATTTCCCCATTTTTTATTATGACAAACAATATGTGATTTGTAGAAATATACAAAAATATTCCCCCTTTCTTTTACACATCAATGAGAATTAAATTTGAATCATATATAATATAATGTTCTAAAGATATGTATTTCCACAATTCATTGAAATAGTAAATCACGACAAGTCACAATTCATTATGTGATAATTCATAATAATTCATACCAATTCATAATAACCATATAGTAATCACATTCACATTCCTTTTCCCCCTTTGTCACCATAAAAAAGAATGGGGACTTAAATGAAACTACCCCCTTAATCAAGATATAGGTGCAAGTTAGAAAAAATAAGTGAAATGTAATTAACAATTAATAACAAGTGATATAAATCATAGGTCATGTTATAGAAATAAGTTAGAAGAACGAATCAAAGTACATTAAACTTAGATAATGTTTTTAAGAATAAGTTTTGCATAAGTAAAAGAAAATAATAACGATAAAAGACTTCAATCATCCATCGGTGGAGGAGGGCCTCGAGGATAAATGAAGTACATATGCCCAAAGAAGGCCTCTTGAGATAAACTCATTTGCTCCATTCGTTGATCAAGCGCATTGATAGTAGTAGTGAGAGAGTCAATCTGGCCTTGTAGTATGTTAAAATGATCTTCAGACATTTGTCGATCAGGAGTAGGTGCCACTTGTGGAGGAGTAGGCCTTTGTCTTGCTCGCGGTGCTTCATTGCCATCACTACCGTCATCACCATTATCACCACCTATTGCTTCTTCCGCTTCTTCTTCGATGAATGGCCAAGTAGTAGGGCTCGAAGCATTGTCGAAACCTTGAGTATGACACACATATTGCCCGTCGCCTTTAACGATTTTCATGTGTTTAAGGGTGTTAAGTTTGATGATATCCGTGTGTTTAGGTTTAAGAATAGGTTCATCGTCCAATGACACATTGAAGTGTTGAAAATTTTTGGTAAGAAGCATGTCATAAGATAATCATAAGATTCGAGAAGACGAGTGAACGTGCTTAATGTGTTTCAAGAAAATGTAAGCAAAGTCCAATCGACGACCAACAAGAAGTGAATCAAGAATAAATAAATCGAGATGATGGACTTCTTCAAAATGACCACTCCTAGGAACGATAATATGTGCAATGGCACGATGAAGAACTTTACAGGGGATAGTGAGGTGGTTTAGATTTAAAGTCATTTTAGTAGTCAATGGTCGGTCAGTGACACGACAACATGCCTCAAGTTCATTGTAGCCTTCAAATCTAACGGGATAATTGTGGACGTAGACATGGTTATCACATTTTTCTAATCCAAGTATTTCCCGAATAGTACCACTATCAAGTGTAAAACATTTTTCTTTAATTGTGCACGTGACATGGGTTGAATAAAAAGTAAGATTCCTATAGAATTCACGAATTAATCTAGGATATGCATTTTCGGAGATTGGGACAATATTCTTCCACCCAATACCCTTAAAATACTCTTCTATCCTAAATGAATGAGCTTGAAGAAAAAAAATCGAAGACGTCGATGGACTTACCAATTAGGATAGGGCAATCGGTAAAACGGTCGGGCAATGGTGTGTGAACCTCGATATTTGATGAACTTGCTTCCCCCTTTTTCGATTTCTTCTTTGGAGGCATTGTAGAATTTTCAATTTTGAGTGTAAAGAGACTTGGTTTTTCAAAATTTGTTGAGGAAACTGGTGAAGAATGATGAGAAATGAGTGGGTAACAAATTTTTGAAGTGGATTGATGTCCAAATACAATTTTCAATGAGTTCTTGAAAAGAAATCAAGATTTTCGAGTGTAAAAGCTAAAGACTCAAACTTTGAATTTTCGTGATGAAAAATGGAAGAAAAATTTGAATGTGATAGATTTGGTGAAAAATGGAAGTAATTTTGATGTAGAAGATGAAATGTGAGTGATTTGAAGAGAGGAGATGAAGAGAATTCGGAGTTAGGGTTTAAAATGGTGATTTGGGGATGAAATTTGAATTTTAAAGAGGCTGAAACGTGAGGTTTTCGGTCGACCGAAAGTCTGTAGAAAAAATTCCATGTAGCTGCAGTCATTTTCGGTTGATCCTTGGTCGACCGAACAATATGTTTCGGTCAATCATTTGGTGGATCGAACGTCTGTTTCGGTCGATCATTAGGTCAACCGAAGTTCTGCATGAAATATTCAGGTAGGCTGCAGTTCATTTCGGCTGACTAGTTTCGATCGATCGAAAAATGGTCGACCGCACATCTAAGAAAATCACATTGATTTCTGATATGATCATGCATTTGAAACAATTTTTAGCCATAAATTTCAGATTCATTAATAATTCATAAACCTCTACGAATGTAGGAGAATCTATCGAGGGCTAGAGGTTTAGTAAAAATGTCGAACAATTGTTTATCGGTACTAACAAATTCTAAGAAAATATCACATTTTTGAACATGATCTCTAAGAAAATGATGTCGAATTTTGATATGTTTTGTATGAGAGTACAAGATGAAATTTTTTGACAAATTTATAACACTAGTATTATCACACATAATAGGAGTATTTTCAAAAGTTAAGTGATAGTCGTTAAGGGTTTATTTCATCCAAAGAGTTTGAGCACAACTACTAGCGGCCGATATGTATTTGGTTTCGACAGTTGATAGTGCAACGGAATTTTGTTTCTTACTAAACTATGATACAAGGGCAAAGCCTAGAAAGTGACAAGTTCCGCTTGTGTTTTTTCGATCAATAGTGTAACCCGCCCAATCGGCATCCAAAAAGTTAATAAGGTCAATGTGCGTGCCTTTGGGATACCAAATGCTTAATGTTCTAGTACCACATAAATATCTAAATATACGTTTTAAAGCACTTAGATGTGATTCTTTAGGACATGATTGAAATCTAGCACATAAGCAAATACTAAACATGATATTTGGTCTACTAGTGGTTAAGTAAAGAAGAGATCCGATCATACCTCGATATTTTGTTACGTCAATTGAAGTGCCGTTCTCGTCCTTATCCAATTTGATTGATGTACTCATTGGAGTATTAATCGATTTCAAGTATTCAAAATCGAATTTCTTGAGCATGTCTATAATGTATTTTGTTTGAATAATGAAGATGCCTTCATTAGTTTGTTTGATTTGAATTCCAATGAAGAACTTTAGTTCTCCCATCATGCTCATTTCGAATTCCTTGCTCATGCATTTTGAAAACTCTTCACAAAGAGAAATATTAGTTGCACCAAAGATGATATCATCAACGTAAATTTCTACAATAATAATGTCATCCCTTTTGGTTTTGATAAAAAGTTTAGTATCAGCATTTCCCATTTGAAAATCAATTGAGATAAGAAATTTACTCAATCTTTCATACCAAACTCTAGGAGCTTGTTTTAAACCATATAGAGCATTTCTAATTTTAAACATTTTTTCGAAAATTTGTGATTTTTGAATCCGAGAGGTTGTTTAACATAAACCTCTTCTTGAATGAAATCGTTTAAAAATGCACTTTTTACATCCATTTGATAGAGAGTAAAGCCTTTATAACAAGCAAATGCGAGAAGCATACGAATAGACTCTAAATCTAGCAATCAGTGCAAAGGTTTCTTCGAAATCTATACCTTCTTCTTGATTGTAACATTGGGTCACTAATCTAGCATTGTTACACACAATAATACCATTTTCATCTCGTTTTTTCGAAATACCCATTTGTACCAATAATAGTTTGATTACTTGGCATATCAACCAAATCTCAAATATGATTTCTCTCGAATTGATTTAATTCTTCTTGCATTGCAAGAATCCAAAATTCAGTTTCTTTAAAATTCTTTGGTTCAATTTGAGAAATGAAATCACAATTATTTAGAAAGCTTTTGGTGGATTTTCTAGTACTTACACATTTGGAAGGATCACCGATGATAAGCTCATTTGGATGTGAAGAACAAACTTCTATTCAATGAGGAGCGTTGGATCATTTTGATTTTTGAAAGTTTCTTCTTCTCCTTGTTGAGTAGTTTGTTCTTTCAAGTCTTTGTCTTTAACCTTTTTAGGATCTTCCTTATTTTGATCTTGAATATTCATTTGCTCAAAGGGAGTTTTCAAACTTACATCGATACATTTCTCTTGATCAAGAGAACTAATTTCATCAAAAGTAACATACATGGATTCTTCCACTACTAAAGTTCTTTTGTTGAAAACTCTATAAGTTTTGCTAGTATGTGAATATCCAAAGAAAATTCCAACATCGAATTTTAAATCAAATTTTCTTTTGTATTAAGTATAAAACATTTGCAACCAAAAACTTTAAAATAAGTAATGTTGGGAACTCTATTTTTTCAAATATCATATGGAGTTTTGGTGTTCTTTCGACTTACCAAAACTCTATTCATAATGTAGCAATCGGTGTTAACGACTTCGGTCCAAAAATATTTGGGTAAATTATTTTCGTTTAACATGGTCTTAGCCATTTATTGCAATGTACGATTCTTTCGTTCTACTATACCACTTTGTTGAGGAGTTCTAGGAGTCGAAAAGTGATGTTCGTATCCATTTTCTTTACAAAAATAATCAAAAGCAATAATATCAAATTCTCCACCATGGTCACTTCTAATGGTTGTCAGAGAATATCCTTTTTCATTTTGAATATTTTTACAAAAGTGTTTAAATATTTTTAAAACTTCATTTTTAAGGTCAAAAACAAAACTCAAGTGAATCTTGAGAAGTCATCAACGATAACGAATGCATAGTGCTTGCCACTTAAACTTGCGATTTTAGAAGGTATAAAAAAATTCATGTGAAGAAGTTGTAAGGATTTTGTGGTTGAAGAGAATTGTTCGATTTTGAAAGAGTCTTTTGTTTGTTTTCCAAATTAACATGCATCACAAATTTTGTCATTTTCAAATTTTAAGTTTGGTAGACCTTTTACAAAACAATTTTTTAAGATTTTAGAAATTATATCCATACTAACATGACCTAATCTTCTATACCATAACCAAGTATTATCTTCAAAACTTGACAAACATTTTAATTCCTTTTCAAATTCAATGTTGATGACATAAACAGCTTTGCATCGACTACCTATAAACAAGACCTCTTTTGATGTAGCATCCTTAATAAGGCATTTCGAAAAATTAAATTTGACATGATAACATTTATCACATAGTTGGCTAATACTTAACGAGTTATGTTTGAGATTATTTACTAACAAAATATTTTCAATAAATGGAGATGAAGGATTACCAATGTTTTCAATGTCCATGATTTTTCCTTTGGCATTATCTCCAAATGTGACATGACCTCCATCTTTCTTTTTGAAGCTTGACAATAATGTTTCGTCTCTGGTCATGTGTTTTTAGTAACCACTATCCAAGAACCAATTGCTCTTTATTTTTGAAGGCACCTACAAGAATTAATTCAATTTTTTTTTTTTATCTTGGTACCCATTTAACTTTGGGTCCTTGATAGTTAGTACTATTGGTCCCTTGAACTCACTTATTTTTTTGAAAATGTAATTTCTTTTTTATTGAGCAATTAAAAGCTACATGCCCAAATTTTTTACAAAAACTACATGTGGTATTAGAAGTTTTGACAAATATGTTTTCAAGAGATTTTTGTTTTAGATAAGGTTTGTATCCAATGCCACTTCTATCAAAGACACATTTTTGTTTCCCAAACATTAGCTCAAAATTTTTATTTCCTCGAGTGAATTTGTGCACAATGTTGGTTAAATCAATGACTTTTTCTTTTAGGAAAATATTATCTTTCATTAGGAGTTCATGATCATTATTTTCCTTCTCAAAATCCTTTTGAGTTTCTAAAATCTTTTTGGTCTAATTTTTCAGTAAAATATGTTGCTTTTTGAGGGTAGAGTGTTTGAGAGTAAGTTTTTTAAAAGCACAAATAATTTCATCATATGAAGTAGATAATTCATCATAAGAAGGAGTGTCATTTGTGTTTACCTCATCCTTTATGGCCATGAAGCACATGTTTGCAACTTTTTCTTGACTTTCATCTTCTTCTTACTCATCATCATTATCATCTCAAGTGGCTTGTAGAGCTTTCTTCTTGAAGAATTTTCTCTTGTTTGGACATTCGATTCTTTTGTGGCCGGGTTTATCACAATCATAGCATACAACTTTCTTGTTCTTTTCTTCACCTTTGTCTTCTTTTTTTGGAATCGACGGTTGTTGCGAAATCCTTTCCATTTTTTGACGAGGAGAACAAGATCATCAAATTCCTCATCACTCTTGTTTGAGTTTGAGGTTTCTTCATCATTTGATGATTTCAAAACTATTTGCCTTCTAGGAGAATCCTTCTTTTCTTCCTTTTTTGCTTTTCTCGACTTCTCCTTTGTTTCGACATTATTTAGCTCATAAGTCATCAAGGTTCCATAGAGCTCTTCCAAAGGATACGTGTTGATATCTTTGGTGTTATCTATCAACATCCTTAATGAATCCCAATATTTCGAGAGAGACCTAAGAATTTTGCTCATAAGTTCACTTTTAGTAAATTTTCGATCAAAACTTTTAAGGTCGTTAACAATATCGGTGAATTGAGTAATCATACTAGAAATGGGTTCATCTTGTTTCATAAAGAAATTTTCAAAGTTTTTAAATAAGATATTTATCTTAGTTTCTTTGACTTTATTTGTACACATGTGTGTTATTTCTAATGCCTGTCAAATCTCATATGCGGAATCACATGTGTTAATACGATTAAATTTATTTTTATTTAAAACACAATAAATAAGATTTTTGACTTTTGCATTCAATGACAATTTTCTTTTATCATCCTCATTATATTCTTCTCTAACCTTTGGAATAGTTTGATCCGATTTTTCATCAACTTTAATAACCTTAGTAAACTTATGATGACCAAATTCAATAGCCTCCCAAACATTATAATCAATTGATTGAATATAAATTATCATTCTAGTTTTTCAATAATTATAATATGTACCATCAAACAAATTAGGACGATTTGTAGAATGCCCCTCAATATTAAGATTAGCCATAACACAAGATAGTAAAATCTTAAAAATGTGCACTTAGTCTCTGATACCAATTGATAACCCAAAAATAATTAACCAAGAGTGGGGTGAATTGGTTTTTGAATTTTTTTTCAACAGTTAGTCTCAAAAATATTTAACACACAAGATATAAATGCAAAGTGAAAGAAGTAAATACGTAAATTCGATAACTTAATTCAAGTATTGTCACCTAAGGAAATATAGTACAATGTAAAAGTAAGTAGAAGTAAAGTGCAATAATGTAAAGATGACAAGCGAATTTAATAAGGTTCGATACAGAATGTGTTCTACGTTCCCGTTACCAAGCTCTCTGTCACGAACAATGCCAAATGTACTATAATGGTAACTTACAATAAGGAGTGTCAATCCTTAAGTGACTTACAACAAAGAGCACTTATCCTTAAATGACTTACAATAAGGAGCATTTATTCTTAGGTGACTTACAACAAGGAGCACCTATCCTTAACAACAATCGAGTTTTCACAAGCCTCTCGAAACCACTAAAATATAAATAATGGCTTTACAATTGAAAGATCTCTCTCAACAAATGATATAATCAAGTTAAGTATTTTGAGAGTTAGGATAACACTTCAATAGATAGCAAATAATAAAGCTCAAATATTTATATTGTAAACTTTGTTGAATGATAGATAATAAAATAGTTTGTATCTTTGTATCAAAGTTTTCAACCAATGATCTCTCTTAACAAATAATACAAGTTAAGTATGAAGAGAGATTTACACTTCAATATAAGTTTTTACAAAGAAAATTTTTATCAAAAATTGAAAGTGAATGAGATGGAGAGTTTTTCTTGCAAAGTAGAATCCTTGATGAAATAGATGGAACTAGTTTTTAATCAATTAAGAGATTTTTTGTGATAAATGAAATAGAATAAATACTCAAGTAAGTTCAATGATTTTCAATAAATTCTTTTAAAATCTCTTGTGAGTTGGTTGGAAAATAAATGCAAGAATAGATGGATATTTATAGAGCAAATGAGGCAAAATCAGTGACTTTCGATTGATCAATTTCGATTGATCGGAAGTGTTAATATAGCCGTTTGAAAATCCATCTGTTAGACTTTCGGTCGACCAGAAAGGTTTCAGTCGACCGTAAATGCCCTTTTGAAATGGCTGCAAATACGGTGTGCAGTCTTTCGGTCGATTGGATGTCAAATCCGACAAGATAGTGTAAATACGGTGAGAAGAGAGTAAATACGATAAGATGTCTTTCGGTCGACCGGTAGACGTTCGGTCGACCGGAAAGCCTGGATTTTGGAGTTTGTTTATTTTATCAAAAATTGTTCATTTTCCATAATCATCTTCATTTTTAAAACATTTTTATGCAAATAATGAATTATAAAAAATAGTTTGAGCTTTATGTATTTGCTAAAATCGATGAGTTATACCTTTACATATAAATTGAAACAACTTCTAAAAACTCTATTTTTAAACGTTATTGTTCTCTTTAAGTCTCTTTTGATTGTTTGTTCTTCAATAGATGACGATTTGAGCTTTTGAATACTTATGAAAAGTTATTCATGAAAAACTCAAGAAACAAAACTTGTCAGAGACATAAGTGTATTGTTTGTTATGATCAAAAGTTAGGTGGAGACCCATTATCCACCTTAGGTTGAAAGACGTGATGTAGTGATAGAAGATTATTCCGTGAACTTAGGATCGATTATGGTTTACCAGTTAGATGTGAGTTAGTAACCAGTCTAGTGAGCATGGTGCACGGTGGGATGAGATATATATTCTCAAGGCGTGAGCAACGTGGAATGTGATAGGATAAATGCGGTAAAAACTTTTCGTGGGATTGTTTATGCATTTGTTGCACATGTGTCTACCCATTTGATTGATTAACTTGGTATTAGTCGAGGGTCTTTGTGAATATGTTTGAAAAGATCTATGTGTTATCATACATTATATTTTTATTACATGTTGTATATTCTTTTGATTGATTACTGTGATTACTGATTCTACTTGATTGTTTTTTACCTTAACTTGGTGAGTACGTGGAGTAAATATGTTATAAAATGTGCAAATACTCCAAAATTTGCAAAATATGTGACAATACACACGTGCATTTCATGTGAAACATGTCTTTCGGTATAAACAATCTTATTATTTATATACAATAAAATAAAAATAAGAGTTAGGATATGAGCCATCTTCTTCGTCGCTGCCTTAACTCCTTGGCATGACATGGCATTTTTTCGACTCTAATCGAAGGGACTTAAAGGAGAAATTAATATATGAAAAATATGGGAGACCAAGATAGAAATCATCAATGGTAATGAGTTGTAAGACTTCGTGGAGGGTTGTACAAACAATATTCCCTAGGGAATTCGCCGTAAATATCCTATGATAATCATAGGATATGATCGATCTCCAATGTTCATTTAAAAGAAAGAGTATAATAGAAGAAAAGGGTCATATTTAGTGCATGTATGAAAGAGATTTTTTTGATTGTCACTTTAATTTCTTCACACTTATTTTCAACCAAACATTCTAAAAAAAATCATTTTTTACGTTTCCCATCTTTTTAACAATATATTCTTCAAAAAATCACTTTTCACTTCAATAATATCTCCAACACAAGGACATAATATCATGGACACGAGGTAGAATCATTATCTATCTTGAGGTTGAGCCCCTAAAATTAATTATCATGTCCATCACTCACATTGCACTTACAATGGATGTTCATGACTTTTATGTTAAGATTTGTCACTCCTTTAATAAGATTGAATTTTTAAAATAAAATCCAAAATTTTAAGATGATATCAAAGCTCATCAAATTTTACGAGCAATTCAATCTGACTAAAACTCAAAAAATAAGCACACGAATTTTAAGATTAATTTACTCAAACGAGCCACCATCTTGGACATCTTATATAATAAAGATGCAACATATAAACCAATTTATAAATATTTGAATTACTTATCTTAATAAGGTTGGTCTCGTAAGATGAAACCCAAAATCTTAACAAATTATATCACCATTTTAACATCCCCTTCACAAAAAATTCAATCTAAGTCATCGTGCTGTATAAAATTTAGGTATTATAATCATAATACTCACATTATCATGCTCTTTTAGGAAACAACCTCTACATGTAAGTCTGCAACTGCATTTATTTTTTGTTGTCTAAATTAAAATTAAGAAAACAAAAATTATAAATAGAGCATAAGGAGAAAATGTCAAAATAAAAAATTTAAGCTGAAGGGACGTTTTGAAAAGGAAGGGAGTGTCTCTATTATTGTCATAAATCTCGGGTAAGATCTCTTTAATTTGCTCAAAGTTTATTGTTGGATTAAGTGGCCATTCGACCAACAAAAAAAAAAAAAAAATTAAAATTGAATTTTGTCCAACCTATTTTCCTTTGTAAGTAAAAATGCCACATAAAGGATTCAACAAAAAATCTTGAAATATTTTAATCAACAAATTTAAAAAATTTATTCCAAATTAAAAATAAAACTAGTTAAAAATTGATATACTCTCGAACATTTAGCCCAACCCAACTTTGCTAGTAAACTGTTGCTTAAACCTACTTATCAGAATGTTCTAATTCATGAACACGACAGACAAGCCGATTAAATGCTGAATCGATATGCTCACAAAATCTTATCTTGTCCTGTTACTTGGGTGGGTTCAGCAACAAAATAGCGTGTCATCACGTGACAACCATTCCCTTGCTGTAATATCGATAATTTAGCCCCCGTATGCTATTGATTAAAATCAAATTTTAATCTATATTAAAGTCAAACAATTAATATTAAACACATATTTCATTGATCTCACAACTTTTCAATCACACGTTCCATCAACTTTTATATTTAAATCTACTAAAAATTTAATTTTAATTTCCACCAAACGTTATCGTTGCTCTGGATTAAGTGACATTTCATGAATCAATCAATGACCTGGATCTAGCCTATGTCGGTACTCGCTTTAAGTAATTAAGCAGTAATTATTAAATCCATTAGACAAGCATACATGAAAGATTATGGACAAACATCCTGATTCAAGAACCAATAATTAGTAATTATTTATAAATAGGTACTACAACCATCGACAAGGCAAAAGAATCCAAGAAGAGTACTGAAGTGTGAATATTTCTAGGCGCTTAGAGCTTACATTTTTCTTCTTTAATCATGTCGAGTAGAGATATCAGTTGTTTTTCCATGGGACTGGTCGAGAAGATGGAGAAGGTAAAGTGCATTGCTAGTAACCCTAGCAACATTACTAATCTTTCTTTTCACATCAGACTTATTAATATGTCCTCCAACCTCTTTGAACCCATCAAGGCAAGTATTCTCGTTAGTCAAGGCAGCACTAACCCATGTCTCGACGTTGCTCATGTGCCACCGGAAATCGCCGCTCCGGAGTTGCTGCAGCTCCGAAAGGGTTTCGCTCAGCTCGTCCAGTGAGTTCCCCATTAGCTCTAAGCAGTCGCGTACGGCACCTTGCTCCCTCTTGCTTTGGCTCTTAAGCTGGGCCAAGAAATTTGACGCTGCCTTCGATCGAGAGAGGGTGACTTTCACTCCCGCCTTGGCGAGATCGCGCAAGGTGGTGGCGACGCCGGAGTAGGAGGAGAGGGTTCGGAGGCATATCGCGGGGTAGCTAGCATGGGCACATGATTTACGGACGAGGTCCTTTTTTGGCGCATTGTTGTGATTTTTCGCATGGGTTGAAGAAATTAGTGCAAGGAGGAGAATGAGGAAAGAGAAGAAAAAAGAGGTTCTCATTTTGTCAGCTCTTAACGGTCCAACTATTTGTTGGTGGTGGTGGTGCCGGTGGCGGAGGGGGAGGGGGAGGGGGAGGGGGAGGCAAGTGGCGGCAACTATGTGTCTCAAAAGTGAGAGATAAAGGAGGGTAGTTGTATGTTTTCTTTGGGTTGGTGACTTAAATAAGTGTGAGATTGGCCGACTAAGAAAGTAAAATTATTAAAAATATATTGTTTGGTTTAAAAAATAACTTTCATCCTATCTTATTATTAAAAAAAAAGTATATTTATTTATTTTATTTTGAAAAATAAAATAGCATTTATTTTAAAAATAAAAGTAATTTTTAATCAATTTTCTCGTATTTCGATTTTCTATCTTACTTATTAGTTCAATGAAATTATATTTTTTCTATATATATCTTCTAATTTTTAGCTTTCTTTTGCTCTTTCTATTATTTGTGTACATTAATAAAGCAAATACACAGTTGTGTCAAAAATTTGGCAATCTGGTATATTAAAGAGAAGTAAATGCACCGTCATGAAGTAATTGCTCAGCAAATAACAGGTCGACAATATTCCATCGTCAACTGCCCAGTCGAACAATCTTACGGTGCGTTTGATTGCAAACAAAAAATTTGTATAGAAAAAAAATAAATTCTAAACAATTCAATTATCTAAAATTTATTTGTATGTAAATTATTAATTAAATGTACTTGATTAATTTAGTTTTCAACCTAAAAAATATTGTACTTATTTATTTTTTATTGGTGGATAAACGAGAGAAAGAAAGAAAGAGAGAGAGAAGAGAATTACCTGAAAAATAAAAATTATTTTTCCCTAAAGAAAAGGAAAATATGATCATGTGACTAAAAGTAGGAAAATATTTTTCGTGAAAATAATTGTGAATCAAACAGCACAAAAGTGTGAAATTAGGGGAGAAAATACATTTTTCACGAAAAATATTGGTAAACAAACGCATCCTTAGTGTATAATCATGAATGTCAATCTTGTTGACAACATGTCATGTAGTAAATTGTCAGTTGACAGTTTGAAAAACTTGTTTTTTCAACCAACAATTTTTGACAATTCATACATTGTCACCACAGTATTATCCATGATTGTATAAATAGATTAATCCTTCATCGAAAGTCATATATTTCTTTTTTTTTTTTTCCTTTTTATCATAATAAAAGGTTCAAATATAAAAAAAATAATGAATCTTGAAGACAGTCATTTAAAATTGTTAAAAAGTAAATAATTCCAAAAGAACCTAATAATCCAACTGACAATTATCAAAGAAAAGAATCCAATATATAAGGTAAGAAATAAGAATGATGAATAAGGGAAAACACAAAATTTAAAGCTATGCACGATTCAATCTTTTTGGAACACGTGTACCTCATAATTACTAGGATAAATAATTCCTTAACCTTTTAATTGACAATTATCGAAGAAAACACTTTCGTTTATGTTTACGAAAACATATATGTTTTTCTTATGATTGAATTTTAAGAGGAAAGGAGAGAAAACTGAGTAATCTAATAATGTAAAGAGGAGAAATATTACCACCTCTCCATTGCTTTCCTTTTACGTTTCACTATTAAACTATAGTTAGAATATTTTATTCAATTACAAGACTTGGATCGATACAACATCAATCGAAATTAAAGATTTGGAAGAAAGATGGAAAATAATCGTGAATCCCTTCAATAGTTATCGATCAATTTCCTTGAATATCTTCTTCTTCTTCTTCAACCCAAGCAACGATATATAAATTTACGTTGGAATATGTGTCTTGTATCGAATGTCTAAAGAATATATTTTATATAAATTGTTTCCTCTAGAGCTCTTTTCTTTGTAAGATATACGTGTTTTTTCTATGTACATGCTCCCCTTTGAATTGTAGATGAATATATTTATTTATAGTCCAAAAATTAGGTCAAGACGTGTGCTCAAGTTACTTTCATGAAGATATTGAATCAAATTAGGAAATCAAATCTTTTTTGCCGGATTACCAAAAATTAGGTCAAGACGTGTTGGGATCACATGTGGTTATACTTTTGCTTGTTGCCATGTAATCTTCCCGCTTTGCGATTTTGAACCTCTTTCCCCATATACAACTTGGTCCTTGAATCTTCTCTTCAATCCAGCTCAAGTCCTTTTTTATTTGTACCATATGTCCTTCATCTTTAAATCTTTATATTTTTATCATCATCTTTCAATGATTATCAGTAATTGATCAGATGCAAGTTTTGAAAGTTTGAAATTTAGTCCTTAAACTTTTCAAATATTTTATTTAGCTTCTGAAACTTGTGAATCTACTCCGATAGCTCTAGTAATGTTTTATTATTAATCAAATGCAATTCGATTGATCTTTAGTTGCTTCGAATGATCTAAGTTGCTTTGAATCAACTTCACTTAAGCTCCAAATTGCTTTTCTTTCATCCAAATGCATATAAGTTATGATTTTCCCATTACAGTTAACATATTTACACCAAATTAGGTAGATATTCACTCAACTATCAATCAATAATCAAGTTTAGAAGTCACAGCTACACTTATCATGGCCCAACAAAATATAAAATAATTGATTAAATGCGTAAAATTTTATAATATACATTAATATGATGAATTTACTCAGACAACTTATATTTTTTCAATTAAATATTTGTCAAAAAATGCTACAAAAGCTGCTTGATTTTCTTTATGCTCTAACCGAACTCAATATCTTCCCTAGTTTTTTTGCAATGCATACATCACATTTGGTATATTTTTTTCCATTTCATGATAAGTAATTTTTTAATGTGGCGATGCTTGAAAAACTTCTTTTGACGAAATCATTGGCGAAACAATTATCATTTAAATCATCATCATCATCATCATCATCTTCGACAAGCACGCGTATTTAATACCATAGCCATTCCATCGTTATATATGTTAATAATTCCTCAACATTAATATATATTTTTATCTCGAGATTATTATTTTATAAAGATTTTGCTGTATAGATTAGGAACACATGTTCCTGGTACAGGGTGGGTCCTGCCTCAGCTGCTACGATAGTATTGTGTGGCCATAAATGTAGCCATGCCAATGCCGTACAGCTTTCATTTGCTCATCACTTCACTGGCCAGTTGCATATACATTCCATAGCCAGCCAAAACTTTTGAAAAATGTTTAGGTTGGAAATTTACCTAATGATACAAAACATAAAAATAAAAATAATTTCAACTTTAATCAAGGATCTATTTTATTTTAGATAGAAATCATGATAAAAATTATATCTTTGTTGAACTCTGCAAATTCATTTGTTTGTCTAGAACATGAACAATCACGATATGTAATCCCCAACTATCCAATTATTCAGCCTTCAATAAAAATATACACAGAAAACAAGAATGAAAGAATGAGGGTATGTTCTCTTTGCTATTTTCATCCCGTTTTCTATTTTCAATTTTTTAAAACAGTGAAAACACGTTTACTTACCTATTTTAAAAAACGAATTTCTGAAAATGAAAAAGAAAACCGAAAACGTTAAAAATGTCGTTTTAAGAGTTTTCAGTTAAAACAAGACAAAATTTTCAAAACGCGTTTTGAGTGTTTTCATTTACATTGCCAACAAAAATCACAACCACCACCGCTTGCACCACACCACCGTCGCGCCGCCAAAACCGTCGCCGACGACATCGTGATCCACAGCCACCACCACAACCACAACAGCAGAAGAAAACCACTGCCGTCACCGCCCCAGCCACCGCCACAGCCAACTACCCACGGACCAACATCGGTTCTAGATCTGTTTGCCTCAATTCCTCATCCACATAATATTGAATCATCAAATTGGCCACAATCGAGTCTTCAACAGCCACATAGGACCATGAGTTACATGTCAATTGCACCAATTAATTCAGAAATCGCTCCAATTTTCGAATCTATAACCATCGTCACAACCAACCACCCACGGACCCAAAACCACCACACACCATACCACAACCACTGCATAAAAAAAAAAAAAAAGAACAACAACAACANGGAGGAGAGAGAGAAAAAAGAGAGAGAGAGAGAGAGAGAGAGAGAGAGAGAGAGAGAGAGAGAGAGAGAACACATTTTTCAATTTTGGGTTTTTGAAAATAATTTTTTAAAATGACAAAAAGAATATATTTTCAACAATTTCAAAATAGACACTCAAAATGATTTCAAAACTCAAAACGGAAAATTGACACACGAAGAAAACAACCCCTTATGATTTCTCTTTTCTTGTGCTAGTAAGAATAATAAATTGTGTTATATCGTTTTTTGAAATCCTAAAAACTTATTAATATAAGTTTAAGTGAGTTTGGTGAGTCTATTAAAGTTAAATCGGTCCAACATTTAATTAATTAAATTTGGTTCATGAATTAATTAATCCAATTAATTAACTCGGGATTATTAACCACCAATTCAATTAATTAATTATCTAACACTTGTTAATTAATTAATTAGTAAATCTTATTCTTTCTTTTGTGTGTGACCCATTATGTTCCCTATCACGATGTCTAATGATATGAATTATTATTTTGATTTAATCAAAATAGATAAATTAAAATACGTCTATCAACTTATCATCAATTCACATTCGTCGTTTCAGATTGATATCTAGCAAAGTTTCGAGCAATACATGTGTCAGGAAATGTCACGTGGTACAACAGAACCAAATTCGTTTACCGTGAAACTATAATTCTTTCTCAATATGATCTAATCAATTACGAGATATAAATATATGTCAATCTCAATTATCGTTCATCTTTCATCCTACTATTAAGCCAATGTAAGTCGAAAACTCTTTTTCGACTTATGAGTACACATTGGCCAAAAATTTCGTTATTAACATAACTGATTTAAATGTAGATTATAATCTCTTACTATTTAAGAATGACGAATCATCTATTGATCGTTCACAATCTTTATATGATTTTTTTACATATCCGAACGATGCCGTATTAGCGATCATTGACAGAGCAACACCCAACATCACCAAAGTATGACTGTCCTCATATAAGGCACTATAATGATCTCAAGTTGAAGGATCAATTTCACTACCGAACAGTAGAGATTAACTACTGATACTCAGGTAGTTATCATATGAAATCTCTCCAACAGATCTCCAATATTTTGTCTTATAAGAAAACATTCACGCGTTCTTTAAATGTCACCATATTTTAACTTATGAGATTATCTACTTACTTTATAAGTAAGAAATGTCACACATGATGGTCTATCCATAATAAAGATATTCGTATTTTATTATTACTTATGACCATTGATGATTTAAATTCAATCATATATAATTTTTACTTTACAATCACCACTCCTTTTAATTAACAAATTATCAAAACTTGAATCTACGGATTTTGGAACATTAATTCAATTAAATAATAGATCTACCATAAATGAAATGTATCAATTATATATTAAAAGTATTTTATGTCCAAAGTTGATTGGAGTTTTACAGATTTGACGGTTTATAATTGAGGTTTTGATATTTTTTCCTCACATCATTCGAAAGAATACGACAAACGATAAAGAAGTAGGTCCACTAGGCGATATATATTAGAGCAGGACATGTGGGAGTTGCAGGGAATGAAGGTGCTGCAGTGCCCCCTCTTCCCTACATTATGTGCAGCCAATTAATTATTTTTTGAGGGATTTTTTAGTTTTTTTAGTTTTTTTTTTGGTTGGAAGTGATCAATTTGTTTAATATTTATTGTAGATGATATGAATCTAACGGGGATTAGTTCTTATAATTGAAATTGGCTTGACATAGGGTGTGAAGTGCGACATAAAATACTCATTTTAAGTTACTCGTGTGCTCTCACGATGAGTTGCTAAAAAGAAAAAAAATTGTTAAAAGTTTGTGTTATGGATTAATCTTGGTGTACATTATGGACGCGACCTGCAGATGTCTCCCCTATAAGGGATCGTCATGTGTACATTATGGATACCATTATGGCGTTCATAATGTACATGTAGCACTTCCCGTGTGTTATATGAGTTGTTATATTTTACGGTTAAATAATTTTTTTAGTGGTAATTCGTGAGTAACACAGGGTTTAACTACATGAATCATCTGATTCAACACAAATTCATTAGTTAACTAGTACAATACAAGAAATTCTTTTAGACTTCTCCAGCTTAATCACTAACCAAAATTCGAATATATTTAATTAATAAAGTAAAAAATTAAGTCCTTGTTTGATTCTTTATATTTTTAAAATATATTTTTTCTCTCTTATTTTCAACCACACGTTCTTCAATAAAATAATATTACACGTAAATTCAAAAAAATTTCTTAGTTCAAACAAATAAATAATTTAGGTTCAAAACATATTTTGCGTGCAACGCATACTAGTGGACATCCACTTTAGAGATATCTTAGATAATTATGAAATTGATAGTGAAAAATTCGTAAGTAGCCTATGGTTGATGATGAAGAAAATAAAAATAATAAATACGGAAAATTTATTAATTTCACGTGGACATTGAGTCGTACGCTGTTCACATTCCTTAGTTGAACATTACACAAAGGAAGTAGAACCATTATTAATTGATAGGTATTTGTTTTATTATATAATATTTTTCTAATATCTTATCAACCCTAATGTATTAAATAGTTAAAACATCAGACAAATTTAGGGCCTATCTGATTGCACTTAAAATTTCAATTTCAACCAAGTAAAATTTGGATTGTTGCTTTTCACCATTTTCCAAGTTAATCGACATGGCATCCGCAATATTGGACCATTTTATGATATAATGACGTTTTTGCCCTTAATATTTAATTCATTTTGCATGACATATGGGCTTTTTGGTAGTTTATTTTTACAATGTTAGATTTTGCTGCCAAAGTGGGCTCCATTCTGCAGTAAAAAAACGATCACTTAATTACTAAAAATTGGGAAGAAAGTGTTCCTAGACAGGCAATTACTGGTTAACATGAGTACATGACATAGAACTGAGACAAAACAATCAGAGATCAATCGCAAAATTGTTCTTTATATACTAAATGTGCATGGACTGAACTGGTAATACATGACACTTGAGACAAGTTGTTGCATACTTGTAACTCGAGTACAAGTTTTAATGGTGCCACTTAGACCCGGCCCTGGACCAAAGCGAACAAGGCATGTCTAGGGCCTCAAATTTTAAGGGCCCACAAAAAAATCATAGTGCTGATGAAGGAAGTTGTGATCCTCCAGGTTTTTGTCGATCAACAACCCAATGCAGACTGGAAAAAGCTGTCCTTAACATGGAAACACAAAAATTACAACAAAAGTAAAGCGAAAAAGGGGAGACGAAAAGTAAGTGATGAAAAATCAGTTTTTTCACCATTTTCACAGCAGAAAATTTTCAACTTTTTACGGATTTTGAAAGTTTCAGTAAATAATGTATTGCTCTGTTGATGAAACGCCTTCCTCATAACTATTTTTTAAATCTTCATTTATTAATTCCTAATGAAATATCATTTCATCATTTCCCCTTATTGTAGCAAAAATAAATAAAATCGAATAAAACAAATACAATCAATTAAATAAAAAGAGTGAAAATGAAAAGGACAATGAATTTACGTGATAAGGAAGAAAATGGAGAGTTAAACTTGCTGCCAAGGAAAGCAATAGTGTGTGGGGGAGAAAGGATGGAAATTCTTTTACCTAATGATAATAAAGTGAGAGAGAGAGAGAGAGAGAGAGAGAGAGGTTTTAAGGGTAAATAATAAAAAATTGCACAATTATTCGTAATTTTTTGCCTATATAACAATTTGATTTTAAAATTTTCATTTTAAGCTTTCTTTGATCTCCATTATTTTAAAAATATATTTTTTATCTCTTCTTTTTAACCACATATTATTCAATAAAATAATATTATACGTAAATTAAAAAAAAAATCTTTTTTTTTAAACCACACTCTCCATCAATTTACTATTTTCAAAATGCATTTTTTTTTTTGCCAAAAATATGTTCAAATGGATGACATTTTTGGACCTCTTATTTTATTTGAAAAGGCATAAAATTTATAGATGATGTTAATTTGAAATGTTCTTATATTAACTTCAAAAATTACTTGAAGCCTAACATGGTTTACGTCATAAATGGGATAAATTACTTTCTTATTGAAAGTTTTAAGAAAAGTGATGCTTACAAAAATTAATGGAGCAATTGACTATTCATGAAGTTTTCAACATTGAATTTGGTTAAGTTTTATCTTCGATTAATCATTCAATAAGAGATATTTCTATCAAAAAATTATGCTGCAAAAACTTGATTTAAATAATTTCATTAATAATTTTGTATCTCAAAATGTGAGAATACTAAATATTACGCTAGCTTAATCTCTCGAATTGTGAGAGATGTTTTGTTTTGCTATTTTATTTTTGAATGGTATAAAATCTTAGTTTCAATATAAATATGTTGTTTTCAAAATATTTAAATATTGTTACTCTTGTAAAAGAATTGTATCTAAGGGTCTTATAATATTTAATTTTTTAAGACCTCAAAATTTTCAGAGTTGACCCTGACGCCATTAAACCCAAGTAGAAATGACCACTAAACTAATAATTTCATATGTTTATTTTCCATTTAAATCACGTCTACAAGATCATTTGTAGATACTAACACCAACTCTAATTTTCTTGCTTGCAAATAATAATAATTAGGAGTGGGTGCAATCTGGTTCGATCGAATCGAGTACTGATAAATTTTTTAGAAATGGAACCATTAGTTCCATATCCAACTATAAAATTGAATCAAATAGTTTCAATCGGTCCGATTCTATTCTTTATATTGAAAAAAATTATATAAATAAAGTATGAAATTATTTATTAAATTGAAAATAGACAAAAATAGAGTACGGAATCACTTATCATTCTTGTAATCTAAAAATTCAATCGAACAAAGTAATAAATAAAAATCCACTTAAAAGTTCAAGATCAGCTTATAAAGACGAAAAATGTTAAACTATTAAATACAGCATAAACGATAAAATCTCGATCAAAAATTAAATTTTAAGGAAATCCATATAACAATAGCCTGAATATCTTTAGTAATTTCTGAAAGATCATTGTTTTTTTATGGCCGACCACTTCAAAAGGAATGAGAAATTTGAATTTTTATGAAATATTCAACTAAAAATATATTTTTCCTATTGTGTTGTATTAAAACTATGAATTTGTGAATTTTTTTTTAAAAGAATTATTTATTAGATTACCCATTAACTCCAGGTTTTTGTCGATCAACAAACCAATGCAGACTGGAAAAAGCTGTCCTTAACATGGAAACACAAAAATTACAACAAAAGTAAAGCGAAAAAGGGAAGACGAAAAGTAAGTGATGAAAAATCAGTTTTTTCACCATTTTCACAGCAGAAAATTTTCAATTTTTTTAGGGTTTTGAAAGTTTCAGTAAATAATGTATTGCTCTGTTGATGAAACGCCTTCCTCATAACTATTTTTTTTTTTTAATCTTCAATTATTAATTCCTAATGAAATATCATTTCATCATTTCCCCTCATTGTAGCAAAAAATAAAAAAATAAAAAAAAAAAATCGAATATAAACAAATACAATCAATTAAATAAAAAGGGTGAAAATGAAAAGGACAGTGAATTTACGTGATAAGGAAGAAAATGGAGAGTTAAACTTGCTGCCAAGGAAAGCAATAGTGTGTGGGGGAGAAAGGATGGAAATTCTTTTACCTGATGATAATGAAGTGTGGGAGAAAGAGTTTTTTAAGGGTAAATAATAAATAAATAAAAATCCACTTAAAAGCTCAAGATCAGCTTATAAAGACGAAAAATGTTGAACTATTAAATACAGCATAAACGATAAAATCTCGATCGAAAATTAAATTTTAAAGAAATCCATATAACAATAGCTTGATTATCTTTAGTAATTTCTGAAAGATCATTGTTTTTTTATGGCCGACCACTTCAAAAGCAATGAGAAATTTGAATTCTTATGAAATATTCAACTAAAAATATATTTTTTCTATTGTGTTACGTTAAAATTATGAATTTGTGAATTTTTTTTAATAAAATTATTTATTAGATTACCCATTAAAGGGGGAAAAATGGATCGAAACCGATCAATTTTCGATATATGGTACCAAAATTGACCCAATTAATATGGGAATCGGAGCTAAACCGACTAATTCTATTTGGTTTCGGTCCAAGTCCATCGATTCTAAAAAAAAAAATGCTCACGCCTAATAATAATAATAATAATAATAATCTTTTATGTAACTAACTGTAGGTTCAGGCCCCAAGTCCCACCAACCCACACTATCATCAGTTACATAAACTACAACATAATTAAATATATTTATTGTATTTTCTTTCATAATAAAACAAATTGACTTTGCCTATTATTATCTATTATCTTGTCTGATATGGAATTATAATACTAAGTATATCATTAGCACCTTGCAAGAAAATCCTAATTTAGTAATAAAAAAAGATGGAAATGTGTTTAGATTTCAAGTAATGGTGAATCAAGCGACGGAGGTCCGACCGAATTGTCAAAAAAGTTAAAAGTTCAATGTCGTGAAGAAATAAAAAACTCATAATAAGAAATCAAATTACTTTATGACATCACACGATTTTGTTTGACTTATTTTTAGTGAAAATGCATTACTTTTTTTTTTCACATTCTTCAATAAAATAATATTATAAATAAATTCAATTTTATTTAATCACACATTTTTAAAAAAATTACTAACTGCAAATATTTTTTTTCCTTCAAAATTTAATTTTAATAGAACCCAGATAAAGCTAAATAAATCACCGGACATTTCAAATTGTCACTTTCTCCATAATGCTAGCTTGCCTAATTTGATTAATCGAATTCATCTCCTGTTTGATCTTACAAATCTTTTATAATGCTCCATCACGAATCTATCATATTGCATAATCATTTTCTTCCAGCAATTAACCTAAAAATTGATAAAGACAAAAAAAGAAGCTCAAATATGGTGGTGTTTGGGAAAAAAAAAAAAAACAGGTTTTATATATTTCCCTGCGGCAACGACGGCGGGTGAGTGTATGTGTGAGAGAGAAACGGGAGAGCAAAAGTGGATTCAACATTTGCCATAATATAAATAGGAAAATTGTAGCTGCGGTCCGAAATTTTTTATTTTGTTGCAGATTATACCCAAACCTTTAATTT
>CAIGRB010099688.1:0-12480 GCA_903798255.1 Fraxinus quadrangulata
TCACAATTCTATATAATTTGGTTACAAATTATCGAATTACTATATCACAAATTTTATAAGTAACAATTTATTTCTCAATTACAAATTTATCAAATTAATAGGTTACATATTATTCATTGGCCACAAATAAAATATTTATAGGTCACAACTTATTTAATAGTCACACAATATCAAATTAATGAGTCACAAATTATCAAATTATTGGTCACGACGTACACACTTTTAGGTCACGTTATTTATTGGTGTTGTACTATAATTATTTTAGTCTTTATTTTTTCCAGACGAATGATTTTTTTTTTTAATCAATAGTTTTAACTAATCTAAAGATGAATGTGAAGAACAACGAATGAATACAATTTTGAATGAATATCAGTATGAAAAAGCCTATGGCATGATTTCACTTCACAATTATATAGTTACTTCTAATCAATTTATCCAATTTTATAAGCAAGAATCCTAATCTAATTCTACTCCATCTCTCAAGTGTCATGTAAAAACTATTCCTATACTTCAATTCCACTATATCTATTCCAAATTAAAATTTAGAAATTATTAAGTTTATGGCTCTTAAATGGAACAAATTTCAAAGATTTTAAACTTTCTCTCGAAACCTATAAAATCTAGGTTTTACTATTCTTAGATCGCGCCTAAATTTTCCTCTCTTAAGTGTTGAAATTGACTAGCATCAGATCATTCAATTGTTGATCAGATCGTTGAAAGCATTAGACCAATAATATAAATAAACTTTAAAGGAAAAACTGAAAGAAATAACTAATATAAAATTAAAACACGGTTTCAAGTTTTGCTGCATAAAACCCTAGATATGAAATTTAGTTCATGATAGAAGACATGGAAATTATTAAATCTATCAAGAACAACATAAATGAGAATAAAGAAAAATCTATTGTTGTAGTGATTCAATCTTCTTCGATGTCTTGATCTTGATTTCTTCCTTGCTCCTTGCCTTCTTGTGTCATTGAATCCCTCTTGACTTTGGTGTTTAGGGTTGTATTTATAATGACTTGAAGTCTTGGATGAGTTAGAGACAGATTGGGCCTTAAAAAAGAATCCAAAAATTTAAAAACACTTATTCTCGCGGACGGGGCCTAGGAAGGCAGAGTCGTGATATGTGTCTATGCTGGCGCTTGGGGTGCCATCTTGCTGGATCCTTTCTGTTTACGGGGCGCCAAGTTGCTGAATATTTTTCTTTGGCTAGCAATATGTGGCACTAAGGCACCATTGAGGTAGAGCTTGGGTGCTGCACTTGTAGTTCACTTCAAGTCATTCACATGCTTGTTTCTTTGCAACCTTTGCATAGTTTTGTTCCTTCTTCTTAGCTTTTTTCATCACCTCATCAACATCATCTTTGATTCATTTTCAAGCTCCACAATTCACCATTTTTATCAATCTACCTCACCTATAAAACAACATTAAAACGTTCTAAAAATCATTGGAATTAGCTAAATATCAAAGATTAGATGGTGCCTAAAATATAGATGAAATACACTAATCAAACAAATCCAAACTTAATACTTCGTTAGTCCTCAAGCAAACACAAAACAAAAGAAAAGAACTAATAATTAACACAAACAAAACTAAGAAATGAATTCACATAGAACTAGTTTAGTTAGATGGCTTGCCTTTATGGCTCAGTATTGAAAACATTATATCAATTCTATAATTGCTTCAAAGTTATGCAAAAACCAAATTATTACTCATACAATGCAAAACGGGTATGTGTGTGACGAATTAAGTGTAACGCTATACATTCATAAGTTGATTCAATTCCTGACCTTAAAAGTCTAATATTTCATTTCTTCTCTCGTAGGATTCACACACTACTAAACTTTTTTTTTTATTCTCTTCCCAAGGTGCATTCTAAAAGTTACTTTCAATTTCTAATTTCTTATTCTTCTCAAATTTGGTTTGGTCTAATCAGTGATGTCAATAATTTATGCATGTGATGATTCTACCAAATCATGAGTACTTCGACAAACAAGTTTATACTAAGCAATTCAAACTCACTAGTTATCTAAGCCCTTACAATTTAGTCACTATTGTACACAGAATCAATAAGTGCAATGCTCGTTTTCTTTGCAAGAAAATAAAAGGGCTAGATCCTTAGCATACAATCATCAACTAGCTTATGCTTGAAAGTTTAAGACACTTCACACAATATTTTTTTCTCAACATGCATGGAATCATTACAAGCCTAAATCATATCTTTCACCGGCTTAAACACCCTAAATTGTATTCTAGAAGGTTAAGGATGTTGTGAATAATAGGTTTTGGGATTTAGCATCTAAGTTCTTTATTTTCAGCATATAAGTATGAATCAACATATTCATGTATAACGCTACAATAAATTCACGTGTATATTTAATTTCAAGTTTCACATGAATAAGAAAAAATAATAATAATTAAAACACAAAACTCCGTTGGAATTCATAAATCAACACGTGTTCTCAATTATATAAATCATGGCTGGCAAGGTAACCTTGCACAATTATACAATTTTTTTAAAAAACAAATCACACAAAAGTGAAAAATGCATAGTTCGACCCTAACAATACCTAGAGAGGAGGTGAATAAGTGTAATATACGGAATTTAAAATTACTAATGAATTAAACAACAAGAAGTCATTTTTAATTCTTAACTAGATGGTTAAACACTCAAGTCAATATGTCTTAAGTTGAATTACCGTAGTTATATAATAAACAACAAATAATAAAGCAGTAAATCAAATACTAGAATGATCACGGAGAAACCTAACTGGAAAAAACTCCGGCACGTTGCCAGTCAATCCACTATAAACGAATATAACAACTTACAGTTTACCAGACTAGATGACTCGTACTATCTAATCACCCGACTGCACTCCTTACAACTCTCTGTGGATCTCGTACTCCCCTACACCAATCCTTAACTGATGTTGTTAAAACTCTCTGTGGAATCTGCTATCCTGTAGCACTCCAAACCTTGTGAATTCATTTATCTCCCGTGGATCACGAAGAACGACCCGTTCTTCACAGACAGGAACTCCTGTCAACTTTCTTCGATCTTCAGAACTCTGACAAGATGTAGATGAAGTAGTGATTTGATATTTGGATTATTGAAATGATGTTTTTCTCTCAAAAGATCTCACACAAGATAAGGTTGAAAGCAGTAATGTGGAGGATTCACTCTCTAAACTTTTTCTCTCAATATTCAACCTTGGAAAAAACGTGCAGGTGAGTTATGATATTTATAAGTAGGTCAAGAAACGAATAGGTCGAGTAAAAAACTTTGAAATCACGACATAAAAATTTCTCGGACAGCACTGTTACTCGAACGATGGCCCAGCGACAGTCGAGCGACAGCCGGTCGCTCGAGCGAAAGAGGGGCGACGGTCTAGCGACGATGTTTCTGCTTTTGTAGATCGAGCCAACCCTTGACGACAGTTCAGCAAAAATTCGCGCCCTTTTTCTCCTTATTCCAAACTCGAAACCCTAGACCTACTAACTAACTTTTGAATAAATTGCACATTACTCCTTGAATTTTTACATCATATCAAATTAAGTCATTTTGTCTACAGAATTTAGCAATTATAAAATTAACTAAAACCTAACAAAGTCCCCCTTTGACATTCTGTGACAAAACTATAATCTATGTCAAGACAGTAATCAAATAAAAGTTACAGTCTCAAAACAATGACACAACCTAAAACTAACCACTGTCTTGAACTAACTCTGCAGAACCTCTTTCTTGAAATAAACAACTCAAACACCAGTGTAAAATGTGTGGAAAACAAGATCAATGATAATCATAGTTCAAACACTTCAATTGTAAGTGTCATTTAAGTAATTGTAACTCACAAAGCATATTTTTCAGTTTTATATCACAAGCTAAACTACGACATAGTATCAATGCAACGCAACATACAACCCAACATACCAAAACGAAACATTGACACTATCAAAATATCAAAAAACTTAATTTAGTAAAATTGAAGTTAAATATGCAAATACTCCCCCTAACTGCAAATTTTCAAAGATTTTAAACTAGTAGGTAAATGTATATATGTCTCACCCCAACGACCCCTCGACATAAAATGCAAATGTAAATCTTATTTTTTTTAATACTCCTCCTATGTATATTTTCTCTTTCCCTTTTTATCACAAACGACTAAGGGATACACAAAAATTTTAGCATAAAAATATAATCACTCAAAAATATAGTCGCGAGCATGCATAAGAAAAATCAATATACAGAAAACTCCCCACATATATGACCCAAGCTAAACATGAAGTAAATTATATAAGTGACTCATATGTGTAAAGTGTCACTAATTATTTGTAACCGGGATTTCAAACCTTAATTTTGTGAGAAGAGATATGCAACATCACTGCTAATAAAGATATTCCTCTATTTATGAAAGTCAAACCAAGTTCAGTACATTAGAACCTATACATGAAATTTCATTTTCAGAGATCATTTATTTTCTCCTCTTGACTTTTAGCATATTTAATTTCTACATATTTTAATATTTTAAGCTCATTTTTTGTATCATAAGTGCAAGCTCTTCATCATTAAGCGATTAAAATGACCAATATAACGAGATTTAGACCGATTAACCCAAGTCAGTTGACCTTAGGCACCAGGTTATGAGAAACCCAACATGTTTAATTGCTCGAATCAAATAGATTTCAAAGAAAAACATATGACATCGAGCATTTTCCTTCCTTTTATTTATTTATCAAGGATAAACAGGAGCTTAGGTATAATAAATAAGGCAATTCATGTTCAAAGTCACCATATTAACATGTGACTGCCATATCAAATCTCACATAAGCGGTAGAGTCTCACTAATAAGATCATAGTGTGTACAATGCAGATGGTATATGAAAAGATTTATACTAAATACTCCATACATAACCTAAGTCAGTAATGAAAAATATATTACAGTTCATCAATTAAACACATACTTGATCACAACTAGCAAAATCAAGTTTAATATATATCATGCCGTAAAACAATTTTCTGCATACAATATTTTTTTCTCCTTTTTTTTAAAAAAAATATTAACTCATAATAATAATAAAATATTTTTGTTTGTTTTCTCGTATAAAACATGAATGCACCAAACACAAAAACAAAAAAAAAAAATCAAATTCACACATACAAAACACAAAACAAGAAATAGAAATGCATGAGAATAAATAAATGAATGAATATGATGTATGCATAAATTAATGTCACATAATGATAAAGCATAAACATGCACAAATAAAAATATATAATCGGTTAGGTACGAAAATGCTCTTACCTTTAAGAGCCCCGTGAACTATTTCATAATTTTTCAGATCAATTTCTTCAAACAAACTTGCCTAGTGACATGAACATTTTCGGTCATCTGTGTCATTAACTTGGTCAAACGACTCACCTGATTAGTAAGAAAGTCAATCTGACCAACAAACTCCTGATTCTTATTTCTATTTAAGTTTTCGTCTCTATTTCTATTTAGGAAATGACGACACTTATGCCTTATGTGTCCTAACTCATCATAGTGAAAACATATAGGGATAAACCTAGAACCAAGGTTATGAGATCGTTCATATCCATTTCTAGGTTGGCGGGTCCTACACTGTCTAGTAGGCCCCTATCTAAAAAATCCTTTAAAATTGAGGTTAGGCACATATTTAGGCTGGTTAGTAGCAGGGACAAACGTGATCTTAGAAGTACTAGCATTGTTTCCCTTAAAACCTAGACCTCCTTTATTTTCAGCGGCTTGCCCATTCCTAAAATATTGTCTAACTTTTCAGAACCACTAGAGAAGGCAAGCAGTTGAGACTTAGAATGTTGTAGGTCGATTTGAAGGTTCTTAACCTGTATGTCTAAGGTCTCTTTTTTAGTGGTCAACTCTAAATCTCCTAGAGGACTTCTCAAGCTCACTGGCGAGGTTCTTAACCTGAGTCTCTAAAGTTTCATTCATGAATTTCACTTCACTCAGGATCGAGGTAGATTCCTTAATGTGCGCTACCAACTTCTCTTTTTCCAATTCAAGTTCCTTATTCTTCGCATTCAAGGTCTTGTTTTTAGTAAGAATCTTAAGACTCTCCTCATTCATCTTATTATAAGTCTCTTGGATATTTTCCTCACTTATGGGTTCTTCATCCGAATCCTCACCACTACTTACGTTCTCAGCCTTCTCACTCTCTTTATCAGATTCATTCATAATTCTAGTAGTAAAGACAATATACCTTCCACTTTCCTCGCGAGTAGATTTCTCAGTCTGATTGCCCGAGTTAAACTCGTCATCAGTGACAGTAGCATTCATATCCTTCTCCTCACTTCTCCTACTATTAGGGTACTCTCTATTCACATGATCGAAACCTTTACAATTATAGCACCCCACAGATTTAGATTTTCTCCTAGATTCACTCGGTCCAGCTTTATATCTCTCTTGAGGGTTATTTTTCTTCCTAAACATTTTTTGAAATTTTTTGGCCAAGTAAGCTAACTCCTCATCAACCGGTGAATCAGAATCAGAAGATTTGATCTAGATATATCTCACGGATTACATGGCCAGAGATTTATCTTTAACATGGTCATCTAAGGTCAGCTCATATGTTTGGAGGGATCCAACTAACTCCTCTATCTTAATGAAATCTATGTCCTTACTTTCTTCAATTGCAGTAACCTTAGGTCTAAATCTCTCGGCAGTGATTTTAGGACTTTTTTAACAATTTTAGACTCAGGGATCTTTTCTCCTAAGTTAGAGCTAGATTTAACTATATCATTCAATTTCGCATAGAATTTATCAAAGGATTCACCATCCTTCATTCTAATCTCTTCAAACTTAGTAGTCAACATCTACAGTTTAAAGTTTTTTGCAGTTTTGGTACCCTCATGTGTGGTTTCTTATATATCCCAAACTTCCTTAACAGTTTCACACACCGACACATACCTTAACTCCTCATCAGACACATCCATGAACAGGGCATGAAGACTCTTACTATTCTAATTACACTCATTCAAATTAGTTTTGGCCTACAATGAGTTATCAGTGGGTGTAACTACACCATCAACAGTTGTTGTGGGTGGAGCCTACCCATTTTGAACGCTAATCCAAATACGTTTATCTAGCGCTTTAAGAAAAGCTCTCATTCGTACTTTTCAGTAAGCATAATTACTTCCGTCGAAGAATGGAGGCACGAACAGTGAGTGACTCATCTAGAATAATATACAGAGGTTCAGGAATCGATTTAACGCTCTGATACCAATTGAAAAATACGTAGTTCGACCCTAACAACACCTAGAAGGAGGTGAATAGGTGTAATATGAGGAATTTAAAATTACTAACGAATTAAACAGCAATAAGTAACTTTTAATTCTTAACTAGATGGTTAAATATTCAAGTCAATATATTCTAAGTTGAATTACCTCAGTTGTATAATAAACAACAAATAATAAAGCAGTAAATCAAACATCAGAATGATCACGGAGAAACCCAACGGGGAAAACTTTGGGCACTTTGCCAGTCAATCCACTATAAACGAATATAACAACTTACAGTCTACCAGACTAGACGATCCGTATTATCTGATCACCTGACTGCACTCCTTACAGCTTTTCGTGGATCTCGTGCTCTCATACTTGTTCCAAACTCGAAACCTTAGAACTACTAACTAACTTTTGAGAAAATTGTACATTACTCCTTGAACTTTTACATCCTATCAAATTAAGTCCTTTTGTCCACATAATTTACCAATTACAAAATCAATTAAAACCTAACAAAGCAATTAGGTGACTAAGCAATTATACATCTCCTAAACTAAATCTAAACATAGTCCCCAATGTTAAATTAAATAAAAGGAAAGAGGACTTACCTGAGTGAAGACATTAATTTTCATCATCACCGTAGGTGTCATGGTGAGGCGATTTTGGGTTGGCTGTGTGATTAGGGAGAAGTGGCGGCTGAGGGAAAGTCCTATTCGGATAGATAGAAGCCAAGACTGCATTGAACTCATTCCGGTAATGAAACTGTTCATACACAATGTTCTGCTTTAGATTCATTTATAGTTACATCACGTGCAGCTGAGCGGTGAGGTGAGTGTTAAGATCGCTGATTGGTGGAGGTTGACATAAACGAGAAGGCTGTCCTTCCGCCACGGGAAATAGTGCACTAGTAGAGCCTTGCTTGCTCATGAACTTCCAAGTCCTATCTCATGTGATGGATGGTTTGGGATGCACCACCTCTTCAGATGAGTAAGTCACCACATCCCTTTCTAGCATAATTCATAAATCAAGGCAGAGTGGCCCAAACCACTTCTAGTCAAACCTCTCAAAGTATGTAGGATGTTAATATGAATAATCTTCCTAACATCAATTATCAAGTGACACTGAATAACATAATTAAGTATTGTACTCTCCTTGGTCACTTCACTTAAGTTGTTCCTCTATAGGAGTTTGGCAGATATGAAATGATGCTAAGCCTTACATATCGCAATCATACCCGAAGCAAGAAAATTGATAACATCAGTTTTCGATCGTCTCTAAGTAGTTTCGAGCTTGGCCAACACCTTAAGTATTTCTTCGAGGTCAACACCCTCTTCACGAAGCTTAGAATAGTTACCATCGTCCACATTCGGAAGATTATAGAACCTATTGATGGAAGTTCTATCAAAGGTGATACACTTATCCCTCACAAAAACCCGAAGGTCTCTATGTCCCCTAGCATTGGCATAAAACTCCCTTACAATTGAAATTTGCGCTGGTCATGGTTGTTTAGCAAACAATCCCCATCCCCGCTGGTCTATCTACTCAGTCATGTAGTTTTCAAAACCCCTCTTCGGGATACATATTTTATACACCACCATGTTATTATATCATTCCGCCACTTCTTGACTTATGAATTTTGTCCTATCAAAAGAGGTAGCCGAAGAAGCCGTTCTTCGAGCTTTTTTGGGGGGCATTTTGAAATTATAATCTGATGAACTCAATCACATTCATAACAACCCAATTAACACTTCCAAAATCCAAAATCACTATTGCAATGTAGGTCAAAGAGACTACTAATTCTAGATGTATATTTCACCCAAACCTTTTCACAAACACCTTGAGAGCACTATTTTACACTCAAAAAAATTCACAATCTAATAAAAACTTCTTCCTAAAGTAAACCATCCAAACCGCAATCTACCCAAAACAAAAAACTAATACTCCTAACTCCTCCAAATCGCAACACCAATAATAATATATCAAATTTAGCAAAATGTTCCAAATAAAGATGTAGGCACTTATCCCCTTTTGTGAATGGTGTGGAAACTTGTAATTCCTTTAAGTAATCTACCTTTGAGTAAAAGGTCCACAAATTTGTATAGTGTTGGAGTCGAATTATGGTGTTGAGGAGTCGAATTTTTGTAAAGATTACAAGAATTTTCAAGTTATGACCTTGAGTTGGGCAAGATTGTGCTAGGGTTTGGGTGTTTTTGATGGGTTTGAGTGTTTTTGGAAGAAGGAATATTATCTATTTGTGCAGGAGTGGAGGATATGGTGTTGAAGATGAAGATTTGAGAGAGGAGGCATGAAAAAGGGGTTAGGGCTTGAGGGATTTGGGAAATTTTGGGGTGGAAAGAGTATCGATTGATTTGGGGAAGTGTTTTTTAAGGAAAAAAAATTTGGGATGGCTCCTAAGCGTAACAATTTAGGTTAAGTGAGGGATTGGGGGTGGGTTTTGGGCGCTTGGCACCGGGTAATGGGTGAAAAGGGGGGGTTGGGAAGCGCTAGGTCTCTATAAATTTTTGATTTTTACTCCAATCTCCATCATGCTGTCACCCACAAACTTGAGACCGGCCTACAAAAAAATTAAAAGTAAAAAGTTATAAGAACCAATAATAAAAAAATACAACATCTAATATCAAAAAGAGGGATAGAGCTAGTGTTGCATCTCAAGAAGCGCTTATTTAGCTCCATTGTAGTGTTTAATGCGTTGACCGTTTATGTGGGTCTAGGTTGATTCTCAAAGAGAGATTTCTCCCACATCCCGCTTTTGCTCTCCATTGTAGTGTTTAAAGCGTTGACCGTTGGCTCAAAATATTGACCCATCTTCACTTATGAACTCCAATGCGCCAAATGGGAACACTTTATAGACAATAAATGACCCCAACCAACGTGATTTAAGCTTTCGTGGCAAAAGCGTTAAATGAGAATTGAATAAAAGCACTTGTTCTCTTGGCTTGAATTCTCTCTTTAAGATCATTTTGTCATGCCACATTTTGGTTTGCTCCTTATAGATCTTTGCATTATCATATGCCTCGTTTCGTAACTCCTCCAATTTATCAAGTTGAAATAGAAGATTTGGACCCGCTACTTTCATATCAAGGTTGAGCTTCTTCACAGCCCAAAAAGCTCTATGCTCCAAGCTCTAGCCCGTTGTTGATTATTTTCATTAGCTGTCGGTGCTTCCCGTTATGTCATTATTTCACGTTTGTTTCTTTGTATACCCTCTTAAAAAATGGAAAGTGCATTCTGGTTCAAGATCAACATATAGTAGTTCGAAATTCCTCACTCTTCGCATAAACAACTGAAAATAAAAAACAAGAAACTATTAGAGATAAAATAAAAAAAATCTAAATTAAAATAAAAGCTAATTGGTAATAATATCACTAATAAAATCAAATATGTCAATCACTAGCAACGGTGCCAAACACTTGTTACGCATTTTATGTAATGTAATTATACCGCATGTGTACATTGTCAAATTTCGTAATATATGATCAAGTATGGATGTCGAACCCACATGGAATGAAATTAAATTTATACCAGGTAATATAATTATTTTAGCCTCTATTTTATCTAGATAAATTATTTTTTTATTTTTTATTTGTAATAAGTAGTTTTTACTAATCTAAAGAATGTGATGATGAATCCAATAAATAAATGCAAATCTAAATGTTTATATATAAGACAAAGCTTGCGACATGATTTCACCTCACTATCAACAATGTGTCTCAATCATATAGTTACTTCTAATCAATTTATCCAAGTTTATAAGCAAGAAGTCTAATTTAATTCTACCACATCTCTCGAGTGCCAAGTAAAAACTTTTCGTGTACTTCAATTCTAATAGCTCTATTTTGAATTAAAATCTAAAAATTATTAAGTTCGTAATTCTTGAGTGGAACATTTTTCAGAGATTTTACACTTTCTCTTGAAATCTATAAAACCTAGGGTATGCTATTTTTAGATGGCGCCTAAATTTTCCTCTCTCGAGTTTCGAAATTGAATAGCATCAAATTATTCAATTATTGATTAGGTAATTGAAAACATTAAACCAAATAAATAAACTTTAAAGGAAAAACTGAAAGAAATAACTAATATAAAATCAAAATATGCTTTCAAGTTTGGCTACATCAAACCCTAGATATAGAATTTAGTTCATGATAGAAGACATGGAAACTATAAAATCTATCAAGAACAACATAAAGGAGAAAAGAGAAAAAAAAAAAACTATTGTTGTAGCGATTCAATCTTCTTCGATGTATTGATCTTGATTTTTTGCTTTCTTCCTTGCTTCTTGCCTTGTTTCATTGAATTCCCATTGAAATTGGACTTTAGGGTTGTATTTATATTGTCTTGAAGTCTAGGAAGAGTTAGAGACATATTGGGCCTTAAAAAGAATCCAAAAATTTAAAAACACTTATTCTCGCCAACGGCGCCTAGAAGCTGGATTCGCAGCGTCGTGGCGCCATAATATGTGTCTATGCTGGAGCCTGGGCGCCAGCTTACTGGATCCTTTATGTTTATGGGGCACTTCATTGGCGGCTCCTAGGCACTAGTTGCTGAATATTTTTCTTGCAACGTGTGGTGCTTAAGTGTCATTGAGGTAGCTCATAAGCGCAGACTTGTAGTTCACTTCAAGTCATTCACACGCTTGTTTGGCTTCTTTCTTTCCAACCTTCGCATACTTTTGTTCCTTGTTCTTCTTTGCTTATTTCATCACCTTATCAACATCATCTTTGGTTCATTTTCAAGCTCCACAATTCAACATTTTTACCAATCTACCTCACCCATAAAACAACATTAAAACATTCTAAAACTCGTAGGAATTAGCTAAATATCAAGATTAGATAGTGTCTAAAACATGAGTGAAATACACTTATCAATTGGTCACAAATTATCTATTTCATTGATCACATATTATTTATTGATCACACATTAACCAATTTTTTAGTTACAATCAACCTTATAATTTGTGACCATCATCTCACCACTGCCTCCTCAGAACTGCCACTAACACCACGCCACCAAAACCACCACCACTACCTCACCACAACCGACATCAATACCACCATCTCAAACAAACCAACTACACCATCGTGACCACCACAACCACCATCTATACTATCTCCACCAGTGTCGAATACCATCGCCTGCACCATAGATGCCATCGCCATCTACACAACCACCACTGCCGTTTTCAAAACACCAACCATCAC
>CAIGRB010099688.1:30089-42242 GCA_903798255.1 Fraxinus quadrangulata
CACCATATCTTGTTTATCGAATATATTTATTTTGTTACTCTCTTAAAACTGCATTTCGTACTATAATTTGTATGTATTATTAAATAATTTTTAGATTGATTAAAAATTTAAAATAATATTAAAATAAGAAAATATTCTTTTTACGCATAGGCTTCGTCTAGACTCGCTTAGCCCGAAACCTCCACGCCTGGCCACGCATTACACTTTTTAGAACACTTTGTAAATTTGATGTCTTTTTTATTCTAAATTTCTTTATTTTCTCATTTATTTATTTTATTTACAAATAACACACCATAAAATATTTAACCAACTCAACTATTGATAACAAATCGGATCAAAATGTTATCGAATCGGATTAACCTATATCCATATTTGATTAATTTAGTTAACGGATTATTGGATTCGAATCTTGATTGAATTATCGAACTGAGACCCTAAATCCATCTCCCATTAATTTCATCGAATTCGGATCAAAATCTAATCATAGCCACAACGGAATTTTGTTGATGCATATTCTTCTCACTTCTTCTAGGCTCTTCTAGAATTGGAGGCCTATCATTCGAGAGGCCTTGATCTCTCCCCACTTTTTCTACCCAATCCTTTGATGCCTCATCCCCCATCACATTTATAGACATTTTATTATATTCCTATTACCCTTTTGCCCCTTTTCTAACTAAGTGGAATATTCTAGAATATTGGATGACTTGGCAGCCTTCATATTGGTTGTATCCTTGCAAACCGATTGGCAATCTATCACAAACCAGAAATGACAATCACTTTGTGCAAGATTTGAGCCCTCTGGACTGATCATGTTGATATCTACGCGTAAATGAATCATAGAATGATACTGTGGAAACGAATGGCCAGTACCAGCAGCTAAAGAAAGTGAAAATCAAAACCCAATGGCCACAGTTTCTAGTTAAACTATCACCAGCAAACCAGCAATGACAAAGTCACTTTGTGCAAGATTGAGCCCTCTAGACTGAATAGCTACATTGATATCCGTGCGTAAATGAATCATCAAATGATTCTGTGGAAACCCAACAGTATAACGGACATCAAGACTCTTCACAAGTACAGCCACCACCAAAAAACAAAAGAAAATTAAACCAGAATAAAATAATTCAGATGTTGTGCAACAGTCCACCATATAGCAAAATACAATATATTACTCCAGCTCCAAAATGAATGTCACAATTTCTTTTTTACCACTATCCTTTTTGAGAAAGGAAACTAGAGTATTCTTACACTACCTTCATTACAAAAATCAATACTTATATTCCTGGAAAATGAGAGAAAAGTGATATTGACTAATTTTATTGCAAGAATGCATAACAATTAACAGATTAGACTGGTATTAGGATGTAGAAGATGGGCAGTTTACAGGAGTACTTATTGTGAAAGCTATATATGGTCTTGATATTTTGGATTATATGGAGCTCTTGCAAAACACAATTTAGACCAGTCGTCCTGACTCCTGTGTTACTTTCCTTCTTTTGCATTTCTAATGGCTGGCTAATTCCATGTTTAAGGATGACAATGCAATCAAGAAAATGGTCATGCTTCCTTAAACAGCAAAGGTTTCCCTAAAAGTTGGTGCCTTTTCCCCGAAATCGCTGATAAGCAGGAGATAGAACATCAATTTCTCTCTCTTAATCAGTTAAAAAAAAAAAACCTATTCTTCTCTCTCTGTTCAAATGTGAGAAGCACAATCAATAATACCATTCTAACTTAACTAGATAACAGGATGCTGAAGGGAAAGAGTTAGCTTCTCCATTATGAAGATGATAAAAAAATGTACTAACACCTCAATTTTCAAAATTTATGCGACAGCCATTTTCTAAAATCTAGTTCAAAAATACTTACCTATGGTATCAAGACTTGTGGAAACAGGAATTACCCCTGAAAGTGAGACAATCCCATAAGATGGCCGAAAGCCCAGTATACCACAATATCCCGCAGGCACTCGCACACCACCAACAGTGTCAATACCTGACATAGACAACTAAGTAATCATGAATTGCTCTGAGATAGTAACAGCACATGAATAGTTATAAAGACCAAAGGATAGTCATTAAAAAGTTCATAACATACTTTAAGAGTGAGATTCTTTTAATCCTAAGGACCAAATAAAGGATGCATCTTAAAGTCTTAACATTGACATAAAACAAAGTAGTGCATAAAAATTGTAATAAGCACAGCTGCACAGTTAATAACTAGTGATCCAAAGTTTCTCAACAAGAGAAGGAATATAAAAATTTTAAGAAAATGAAAAATGGTGGAATTGTCAAACATAAGAGCAAACACTATTTACACAGTGGTGATGTTTATTTCCCCATGATTGTTGGTTCATAAATAAAAAGGATGCACTCACTGCACAAAGTTCCTTCCACTACGGGGTCTGGAAAGGACTAGATGCATGTAGCCTTACCCATTACATAATAAGCTGAAGATAAGTCTTGATCAGAACTCAAATATTTTGACATTTTTTTATATATTACTATGCATTATATGAAGGTGGCAATAAAACATAGATATTAAAAAGAAAAAAAATAAAATGATTTTCCGCTTGGTAAAAATTGAGGACACGAAGTAGTGAAATCCAATAATAACTCTACATGACAAAAATTACAAACCTGTCACCTTAAATAGGATGAAGTGACCCATAATTCCACAGTTATCTTAAGTAATGGAGTAAGTTATCAAATCTCATTAATCAAAAAATAAGTATCAGCTATTTTTAAGTCTAATAATAATCTCATGGACCCAAGCGTGTAACTAGGAATATTGTCCAGTGCGGACGAAATTTAATAAAGGCTCGACTTTAAGTTTTCAGGGAATGAAACGAACTTTAAATTTGGGCCCTTAAGGAATATAATCTTCCTAAAATTTCCAAACTTGCTTGAAACATCGCTTACCAAGATTTATTAGCTTGACAGAAATCGAATGTAGACCTTATATTACTTTGTATATGTTTGACCCTCATTTCTTAAAATTCATTTTTTTAAAACTCATTTTCAATCAAAATTTTTGTAGAATTCACAACATTTTTTAATTTTCTAGCTATGTTATATTAATTTTTTTTAAAAAAATCTACTGAAAGTCTATTTTTTATAATAATCAAACGTGGGCTTATTTTCAATCCCTACATTTCAAATCTCGAAACATTTGGCAAAAAATCAAGACCTTTCCTTTAAATTTTAGTTCCCAATATTTTGGCTTGATTGCTGCACGTCATCAACAAACATCATGGGCTAGTGGACTCACGAGGTCCACATAATCTTTCTAATAAATTCATACCAAGAAGCCCACATATATACATGCTCAAACTCCATTTGTTTCATTTTATGCTGCTCCCTTTTTTTTTAAAGCCAATGTACAGTCTTGCAAACAAGACGCTGAAATCGAGGCTCAAAAGGTCAGATATTTTCCTTTTGCTTTTTGCTTTTTTATTACAATTTGAAGCTGTATTTTTCTTTGAATTTTAAAATGATTGATTATTTGGATTAATTCTGCTAATTAGGGTTTTTGATTATTTCTTACTCTGGTAATGCATTTAATGGGAATAATTGAAGCAAGGAATTCCTTGTGGGTCATTAGTTTTACATATTTCTAGTCTGATTTGGTGCAGGGGATTGAAGTTGAATAGAAACCAAAAATGGCTGATGAGAAGGACGCTTTTTATGTTGTGTGGAAAGGGGACAATGTTGGGGTGTATAAAAGCACAAGTGATCTTCAAGCAGTTCTTCGATCTTCTGTAATTTTCCTCCATCTTGCTTAGCCAATTTTTAATGAAAATTCTGGCAGCTTCAAATTTTATTTATTTATTATTTTTTTAAAAGAATTTAAGCATCGCAGGTATAGGGGCAGCCCAAAGTTGAGTGCAGGCATCCGCCTGCAATTGACTACATATGGCTCCACCCCTGCATGGACTATCAAAGCAAAAATTTCCCTGTTATGTTGAAAATTTTCGTAACCGAAACACCATACAAGTGCTTGTAAACTAGCAAGATGTTTGTAGTACTCCAGAACTTGTTATACTTCATATTGCAAGATTCAATAAGAAGTTTCTTGGTCATGTATTAGCTGCAGTAATTAACTAGAGAGCAAAGAGATGACTATAAAAGTACTAATATTCATTTGTCAACCTAATTTTTACTACAAAAATCAGATAAAGCAAGCAGTTACTTGTATGATTAATAACTTACACGTTACAATAAAAATGTAACAGGGCAGTGTTACTTAGAAATATATCATTGAGTTTCCATTAAATATAAATAATTTATAAGATTAAGAAGAAAAATCTTATAGCAGACCAAGCTAAGCTGACAAAAAACGCTGAGTCACTGTAATATATCTATGCAATATGCACCCGTTTGAAACATTATACAACAATAAATAACAGATTTCACCTTCACTATCAAGTAAAAATGTTTTTGATATGGTCTCATTCAAACTAACATAAAAAAACTTCTCCTAGACATTTTTCATAGAGGATCAAATATACCAAAGAAAATTCAAGGCTGCCAAAAAATCCTTATACAGCTTACAGTTGCAAACATTTACAAGACAGCTTATATCACAAGGTAAAATTCCAATTCATGCAAATATTGAAGTCAACCAGCGTGCATCTAAATCCTCAACCAGGCCTCATATACATAAACACTAAAAGAACCAAAAAGGAATAGCCTTAACAGCATTTCCTAGATGCCAATATCAGATCCAGTGTTTATAAGCATGTTTAGGTCAGGATGAGGTGGCATGAAAAATGATAAATTGTCGTAATCAAAGAAATAGTAATGAAGCGCCATTAATAATTATTATTCCCCTCCATTTATTCCACATTTATGGGATTTGTAAAGCAGGTATAATGTGAAAAATCCCAGGATGGGAAGCCTCTAATGTCCTCAGTCCTCACTGTAAAGCACAGATATGTTTAAAGTGCTTTATATCTGCATTACAGCCAAAGATGAAAAGAATAGCTGACGCTTATAGATGCATAGTGAAACATAAGGGCACAAGGGATGCTAATTAATGTTCATAGCATCTAAAACATAATCCACCCAATAATTCCCACTGAACAACCTATCTTATATGTTAATGTTTGATAGTTAGGAATATATAGTGCAATATGCAAGTGACGAGGAAACAATAAGCAGAAAGCTAAAAAGCATTATCACCAATTAACAACTCATATTTGAAATAATGTTGAAAGTAAATTTTAAGTGGAAGGCATATTTAGAGATGCAAGGAAGTTTAAAAGGTTCCATGCAAAAAGGGTTAAAGAATTTGTTCACAAGGCATACACATAGAATCACATGGTTAGCCATTAACTTACTGGCTAAAGAAAGGAACTTAATTTGAAGAAACAAAAATAAAACAGACTATCAGAAAAGGACTCTCTGATGTTCATAGCTTAAATTGAACTATTTAAAATCAAAATACCTTGTGGGATTTTAATGTTTGATATTATGTCAACCTTCTATTCATTATTCCAATACCATGTGATTCATCATTTTCTTATTGACTGCTCAAAATGTTATCAGTGATCCCACTCTGATGTTCTATGATTCATGGCATTTCTAGCATTTCATTTGCTTTTGTGCATATTTCATTAATCTAAAACATAACATGAGAGGCACATGACAAATAAAGATGTATTGGAATGTTAAATAACGCATTATCCACTCATTAAAAAAATTTTAACAGACTTTTATCAATGAGTAGCTGCTGTAAATACAACTAAACAAAGACTTATCCCGTGGTAGTAGTCAGTGTAATCAGTTGATAAATGATGGGGCAAAAGCAAGAAAGTAAAGTGGAAGCTCACCTAAAGAAAAATCAACAAGGTTAGTAGCCACAGCTACAGAAGCACCACTAGAGGCTCCTCCTGGCACTCGTGCTGGTGAGGCAGGATTAGTGGGTGTACCATAATGCTTATTTTCTCCACTAATACTAGATTCAGGGAAAAACCAGAAATATAAAAGATTAGCAAACTACTGAACACCAAACAGAATTAACTGATATGAGAAGACACAAAGGAAGCAAAATGAGATAGGTTAGAAGCTTAAAATCTAAGTATAGAAATTCTTAGAAAGATTGAGGATAAGGTACAAACCCTAATGCCATGTCATCCACGACAGTTTTTCCGACACATGTGGCACCTCCATCAACAAGGGCAGCAACCACGGGAGACGTACGAGAAGCAACCTCATGAGTCCTCAACCAGTCTGGATTGCCAAAGCTAGTCACATATCCTTCAATATCTAATCTGGAAATCAAGATTTGAAAATTTAAACGACTTCAACATGGGAAGTCTCATATAATAAAAATGACTGACAAAGATGTTCGCTTAGATGTTGACTCTAAGAATAAGAAAAATGTCCCTGTAAGAAAGAGAGAGGAAAGAAGGCAGAGCAAAACCCTGAATAAGCATCCTATGCTAAATGACAAACCATCAAGCATTATGATTACACATTTAAGGAAGTAGGCATACTTACAAAAGAAAAACTCTAAAAGTAAATCTCCAGTTCAATATCATCATTATTTCTTCAAGAAAACATCTATTAGTCAAAACAATAGTCACGGACGAAATTCTAGAATGGAATTGTTGGATGCCCAAAGGGTTTTTCTGCCCCCGCATAATGAATTATTCCTGAGTAATGCAATCGGTGAAGATATTCATTCGGACCATGAACCCATACATTCCGATGCCCTAATTCAATTCTGTAAATACCAAGTGTTGGAGGTTGATAACTAATTAATTTGCACAGCACAAGTTATTTTCTTTTCTATACTTTAGAGCATCTTCAAGAGACTCTATTTTTAAATAGCACATATTTCAATTTAGAGAGCATCTATAAATTTAGAGTAAAAGTTTCTAAATACTCCAACAACATTTTTATCTTTAACACTTAAGTTTACTACTCCCAATATGTATTTATTATTTCCCTATATTTTATTTTCATCGGCTTCCCTCCAGATAATTATGTTATTTCCCTCAATTTTCTTTAATATACTATTTAATTGGGTTGACATATAGAGTATTAAAATTGAAATATTTTGAATACATTAAATTGTAAAGAGCGGATTTGACTCTATTTAAAATTTTAATTTAAGTAGTCTCTTAGAGCATGATTTCAAGGGTTAACTCTTCAAACTAGAGAGCACTTCAATTTTAAAGAGCCTCTTGGAGATGCTCTTATAAAAAAAATTCTCTTTTCCACAGAGAATTTTCACTAGAATTATTGTTGCAGCAATAAGAAAAGGCACATCATGACAGCTTTCAGATCATCAAAAGTCCACATTCTTTATCAATATATAAGTTCCTGAGCTGCTTCCCTAGTAACTTTTGGTAGCTCTATTTTTTCACAACAATTCCCTTTTACTTAGGACTACTCGGGTTTGAAGAATACATGTCAAGAAAGTTTCTCTTTAAAAGTAATGCCAATTCATACAATTAACCTGTAACTCCGTTGGACGAAGAAAAGATAATAACAACATGACATACATACAAGTAACCAACCCAATTTGATGAATGGAAAGGGACATTTTGATCCGGCAATACTGCTCAATTGCATCTTCATGTCCACCCTCCCCCTCCTTCCCCACACCTCAAAAGAGCAGGCAAATTTTTCTTTAGTTTGCAAGAAAAGAAAATGTACATAAAATGGGACATCGAAAAAACTAGCCAATACTCCAGCACGAGCCCTTTGATATTATATTTTCAACAGTCTCCTTTTCTCTTTACTGGATTCTACATTTCATAACAGACAGAGATCAAATAGATAAATGCAACAATTTCAAATATCGACTACACCTGTAAAGAATAATTCAACCAACAAAAAAAAAAACCTTCAAAAGGACACTGTAGGTTATCTTCAAAGGAAAATTCAATTACATAATCATTGAATTATCTACTATAAGATACGAAAAGTACAATTTTGCAAAAACAGAGAAAAAATGTTAAACAAGATATAGAGAAAGAAAATTGAAAAGCCTTACACGTCAGAGACGGCGAAGGAGAGGCCGGTAAGAGGGTGAGGGGCTTTCGGAGGGGCGGGCTGAGGCGGCGGCAGTAGCTGAAGCCGCTCTATAAACGCCCCAAAATCAGCTTTCACAACCCTCTTCAGCTTCTTAGTCAGTATGAGTATTCCCGCCAGCCCTAGCCCCAGCAACACCCACAAATTCGCCGACGAAGACGCCATTCAAATTCAAAATTTTAATCAATTGACTGTAGAATATGCTGAATTCTGATTAAACTCCTGAATATATATTAAAATTTTGTAACATACTAGGGGTGCGGAGGGAGAGGGGAGAGTAGGTGGGGTTGAGGGAATGAAGATAAATGAGCTAAGAGACCTAGTGACTGTGACTCTGTGCGTGTAAGGTGGCTTAAGAAGGTGAGGGGTGGCCGGAAAGATGTTTTGTTAGAAATTTGCATGTAGAAGCCCTCTATATTTAACAACTTTCATAAGTGCCCCATTACTACAGCATATTTGATTTTTATTTTTATTTTTTATTTTTTTGGTCACTTTTTCATTGAGTTAATTACAATGGAGATCACTGTCATTTCGTCTTAGTTGCAATCGGGTCACTAAACTTCATTTTGAAGCAATTAAGCCATTGAACTCTAATTTAAAAACCAATCGAATCACTCACTTCATTTGGGATTTGTTAACAAGCATGCATGTCCATTTGGGTCAACAAATTTATAATGTTAAAGGTCCTTGTCTTTCTCGTTCTAGTCCTAGTTTTTTTTTTTTTTTTTTAAAGGGAGGTGGTACCTCCGAGATTTTATTAATATATCCTCACTTATAGCGGTTGAATACCGTAGTTACAAGAGGAGATAATGAAAACAATAAACGCGAAAGTATTACTTCCCTTACAAAGAAAATAAATGATAAGGGATAAATGCAAAGTTGTAAAAAAAAAAAAAGTATTACTTCCTTTACAATAAAAACTAATGCAAGTAAAGACAAAAGAAAAAATAAATAATTATACTCTAATGTTGGGCAGTTCATGTTTATCAATCTGTATAAGTGCTCTAGTATGTTGTGGTAAGTCAGCTACTCCATATATTTGATATCATTAATGATCCCAACCTTCTACAGCAAATGCATCTGCAACCCGATTCACTCTCTACAAATGTGGAAAAATGTATCTCTATCGAATGATACGATGTTTATGAGCTGTTTGAGTATGTCCTGAGTAGCCCATGGTCCTCCTCCTTTAGTGATGGAGTCCTCTAACTAGTAAAATCTCATCAAGAATAGCCCTGAGCTCTGCCCATAATATCATGCACGATCCATATGAAGTTGAAAAAACCCTGATACAGTGTCCTGCGTGATTCCTGATGATGCCTCACTAGCTAGCAATACCATTATTGATGCATCCATCAATATTGATCATGACAGATCCAACTAATAGAGTGTGCCACCAAACCAGAACATGAGGAGATAGGGAGGAGGGAATCAAAGAAATACCAAAGATAGGTGCAAGTATCAAATCATCTCTCCAATGCACAGCTCGAAACAGTTCTCGTATATAAAAAAAGATCATGCGATAGACCATCCATATGATACGTCTGGCATCCATGTGTATCCCCTTATTGTTTACATTATTCCTCTCAGTACATAGAAACCAAAATACCGTTAGAGAAATGTAGTGCGAATGTGTCTATAACGAACATACTGTCTAGAATACCTTCATCTCTGAAACCTCTGTCTAACTCCTTCTCTTAAACTCATAGGAATCTGAAAAAGGTTCCCAAAATGTTGCCTACCTGATCGGAGATGTTACTCCTTGTGAAAATATGACTCATATTCTCGATATCAGAACAACACTGGCAGCTGGAAGCCAATTGACATCCAATCTTTCTCTGAATAACTACATTTACTAGAATGAGATCATGTCATAGTCTCCAGCAGAAAAATGAGACAGTTATGGGCAAAATGTAGCTCTACAGTAATCGATATAAATCTTGATACTAGCATCCCAAACGTACGAGCTACTATGCAGACTTGGTAGCGAAGCTACCATTTGATGTATCCCTCTAAACAATGCGATCCAGGGCATTTGCACATAAACGTATAGCCCTTATTTGCTCCGCTATAAAAGGAGGGAGAACCTATAATAAATGTAAAATATCCCATCCAATATCATCAAAAAAATCTTACACCCTCGCAGATGTATGCGTCGGTGTGGAGAATTGCTGCAACTAAAGGATGTGTCATTATATAATACTTGCCCAATAAAAATTGGGCCCAAAGTGATATCTGAGAACATAACAACCACCAAAACTTCATGGAAAATGTGTCTACCACATTATGTAATCCCTAAAGCCTAGACCACCCCTCATCAGTAGGAAGGTAAATCTCCTTCCAACTCTACCAATGTAATCATCGCACCTGTTCCTTGAAGTCCGATAGGAATCTTGTAAAGATGCTCTTAAGTTTTTTTCAGGATAGCTTTGAGGGGCTGTATAATCTGAAGAAGATGTAATGGTATAGAAGAAAGCACTGACCTCAGCAAAGTAATAGGCCCACAGGTGATAATAGTCATGAATCCCAACTTGAGATCATGTCTCTGACCTTTTGGATAAGGTTATCATAAATGAAGCTCCTCTTAATCCCCTTAAATAAGGGAACCCCCAGATAAGTAAAAGGTTGTTGCTGGTGTCAAAATCCAGTCAAAATCTCCAGTCATCTGATTTGACTAATAGATGCACATCTGGGTAGAATAAGTCTGCTCTTGTCCTTATTCACTAACTAACCAGAAACCCCTTCATAATGTTCCAGACAATCAAGAACCCTCTTGATAGATTGTTTCTGGCAGTTGGCGAATATAATCATATCATCAGCAAATGAAATGTGTGAGACAAGAGTACTACCTCCTTGCGGATAGCACATACTCGGATACTTCTGAAACCTTTGAGTGAGCAGACGTGAGAAGTAACATGCGGCTATGATGAACAATGATGACAATGGGATCACCCTGTCTGAGCCCTCGTTATAAAGGAAAAAACCACTTGGGCGACCATTTAGGAGTACAGAAAAATGACACTCTGAGATGCATCACCTAATCATGTCAATCCAGATCTGATCAAATCCAAATCCTTACAATACAGAATAAATGAAACCACAATCCATGCAATCGTATGCTTAGTCGTGTCTAGTTTTAGCATAATGTTACCCCCTCCTACTTTAGCATCCAAAGTATAGAGAAACTCTTGAGCTAATAATACATTATCTCCAATCACGCAGTCAGGTATAAATCCCCTATGTGGATGCGAGATAATGTGCTGTGGGAGTGTACTCAACCGAGTGTTCAAAAGCTTAGTGTTACCTCCTCGTTCTAGTCCTAGTTGGATTGCTAAATTTTCACCTTAATTGTAATCGATACACTGAACTTTAACAATAATATAACATTAATTAACTTTAGTGATAAATGACTCGGAAAAATACTTTATAGATCAACTTGAAATTTCGCACAAACTTTGTGAAAATTTGTGAATCTAACTTGTGATTATAAAATAATTATTACAATATTCATATACTTGAGAAACCGCATTTTACATCCACAATTGTTATATTTCTATCACAATCTATATCTATCTCTATTAAAAATTTAAAAGTTAAAAGAAAATTCCATTTTCATTCACGTCATATTTCAATATTGTCCTTATTAAATAAAAATTCATTTAAATACTATGCATCTACACGATTTTTATATATCTATTCAACTTTAAATCTATCCTTATTACAATATCGAAATCTTAAAAAAAAAAAAGCTAGTCTACTAACCTACCGAAATTGAGGTCTCGATAGCCCATTTATACAGAATGGTAAATTGTAAGAACCACGTAGTAACGATCACTACGCAACCCCACAAAAGATTGACGATCCTAAAAAAGCCCAAAAAATGATATGGTTTAGAGTTTAAACCAAGAATAATTAACCTAGCAAACAAAACGGAATTTGAATGACCTTTTGATTAGATAACCCATGATCCACACTCAATGTTGAACGCCACAAGATTAACTTGATTAGTTCGCAAAAGTCTAAGAAGCACAAGATTTAAAAGCAAAATAGTCTCTCGATTAATTCTCAATAATGTTGTGTAATATTATGAAAAGAAGTTCCCATTTATACT
>CAIGRB010099689.1:0-32254 GCA_903798255.1 Fraxinus quadrangulata
TATTTCATTAATGAAACTGTTTTTCAGGCTGCAAAGTTGTGCTTAATATAATTCGAGGTCAAATTTAGTCTATATCAGTTTGCTTTTCTTATTGAAACTAATTTTGACCATCTATTACATCCCTTCTCCTCTATATGCCAAATAGCAGGTTAAATATAGGTCTCTGCCTGATTTTATGATGTGAATCTGCGTTGTATCCTGTGGATCTACCAACCTGTACTGAGGATTAGGAAAATTTTAGAGTCTAGTTAGACTCTTCCTTTTCTTTGTCATGTAGGTTTTGAAATCAGTCATATACTCTTTATGATTTTGTGTTCATGTCTTTCACACTAAAAGTGATCTTATAATGAAAATAACTTGCCAATGGAATAAGTGATGCTGGAAAAATTATTACCGTGCAAGTATGAATGCAGAATACACAAGTAAATTGTTAGTTAGTACTGCATCAGCTCTCAGTTCTCTCAGCTGATAAGCAAACCACAAATCAATAAAAAAAGGAGAGGAAATCCTTAGCATACAGAGCTGGGTGTAAAAATACACTGTGTCGAGCATATGCCTTAGGGTTGAAGTTCAATAGTACTAGGATTCGATGACAGATTGTTCACTAAGTTTCTCGCTTCTCTTTTAAAGATGAGAGCTGTGCATATATGCTCTATTGTGTCGGCATTATACATGATGATTTCGCTGTTGTTAAAAATGAGTTGCTATTATAATAGGCATTTTTCAATAGATGGTGGGAAGAGCAAAGTCCAGAAATTCAAGAAGAAGTACGAAAACTTGTTGATGCCGGCCAGTTGGAATTCGTGTATGCTGATTGCTTGTAACCTACTATCCATATCCTTTACTAGGGAAGTTTGGCATAAAACTGTTTTAATGACTATGGGTGCAGAAATGGTGGCTGGTGTATGCATGATGAAGCAACTACTCATTATGTAGACATGATTGACCAAACAACTCTTGGCCATCAACTCTTAAAGAGTCAATTTAATAAGACTCCTCGTGCTGGATGGCAGATTGATCCATTTGGACACTCCGCAGTGCAAGCTTATCTACTTGGGGCCGAGGTATTTAAAAGACAGATGTCGAAATTCAAAGAACTATCAACTTAACATAATCCAAGTCCATAAACCATAATATATGGACTGGATGTTGCACATGCATATATCATTAAGTTTTTTGTTCTTACTTCATCTTTCATTTATTTATTTGTTTTTTGTTCTATAGCTGGGATTTGATTCCATTCATTTTGCACGGATTGATTATCAAGACAGAGCAATACGTAAGGAAGATAAATCTCTTGAAGTTATATGGCAGGCTTCCAGGACATTTGGCTCCTCTTCTCAGGTTAGGAAATGAAACTGCTGTTCCATACACGTTCTTTGTGTTAAAAAGCTTCATTTGATTAATTTGAGATCTGGATCCTTGCAGATATTTGCCAATGCATTTCCTGTTCATTATAGCCCACCAGATGGGTTTGATTTTGAAGTAGATGAAGACTTCATTCCAGTCCAGGTTCCATCTTAAGCAAACATCAGTTAGTCCCAAAAGTTTGCCTATGTTCATATGAGCCCATACATAAGCTTCTCTACTTGTTAAAATGCAGGATAATCCCCTTCTTTTTGACTTCAATGTCGACACACGAGTTAATGATTTTATTAGTGCTGCAATGATTCAAGTAAATTCCAATATTTCTCTTATTCCTTATATTCAACAGTTACTAAATCTTCTTATTGACAAATGCATGGATTTAGAAGGTAAGACTGAGTATGCAGTTGATGACCATTTTGTCTTTGATACATAGGCAAATGTGACTCGAACTAATCATATTATGTGGACAATGGGTGATGACTTCCAATATCAATATGCTGAGTCTTGGTTCAAGCAAATGGACAAACTAATTCATTACGTTAACAAGGTATTATTTTTTTGCTTCTTTGTTTTCTGGAAGAGACACTGAGAAGAAGGATGACTTCAGATAGAAAACTAGACAAATTTGGAAAATAAATTCCCTCAACAAACCAATTTTATTTCGATTCATTTTTCTTCCCAGAAGCTTCTTCATAAATTCCATAGTTTCTTTGGTGGATCTCTTATTACCTGAAGAAAGTGTATAATGTCACTGCAAAACCCAAGCGACTAACATGAAGACATTGAGGGGACAGAAAACCAGAAAGAAGGACTCGAAGCAAGATTTTTTAAAACTCTGTTTGAAGCCACATATGTAATAATGAAAGAAACTTGGAGAAAGTGGGGATTTCTTTCTTAAACCTCTGACGATTTGAAACTATCTTCAACTATTAAAAAGCTGCATTTTGAAAATGCACGTTCGAATGAATCAGTCATTAATTTCTGAAACTGGATCAGTTCATAATCCGGAGAAAGAAAATCCAAGATACCCAATCGTATGGTATCTCATGTCTAATTCTAAAATGACATTTCTACCTCTAAGAAAGCTTAATTATACAGGATGGCAGAGTGAATGCATTATATTCTACCCCTTCTATCTATACCGATGCAAAACGCGCTGCCAGTAAATCTTGGCCTCTGAAAACTGATGATTATTTCCCGTGAGCGCTTCTTAACTCTTCTCTGATTTCCTCTGTTCTGTAGTTCTATTTGATTTGATCCACAAAACTGATTTTATGTCTGTTGATTTTCCACAGATATGCAGACAAAGCGAATGCATACTGGACTGGTTATTTTACAAGTCGACCAGCCTTTAAGCAATACGTTCGTTTTCTGAGTGGATATTATCTGGTAAGGTTGTACAATCCCATTCTTCTGGGATACATAATGAGTCAAATTGGACATAGTCTATAGCTCACATTCTAGGACTTGATCATGTCTCCTAGCTTATATCATGTAATATTCAAGTTAGTTTTTGAACTGCATTAGAGTTAATTATGGATCAGCCTGTTAGTATAAGAACTATATTATTATCACTATAAGTAGGTGTAATCTTATATCCCAGATTTCAGTCATGTTAAGAGAATAACGATAATAATCTGAATCTTAAATCACAGCTTCCTCATGAGTATATCCATAATAACCTTTTCAAGTTAACTTATCCCAGTTTTAGATTCACTAATGATTAGTATTGTGAAACATATTATAATAATTTTTTGTGCGCTTACATAGGCAACTCGGCAACTTGAGTTTCTGATTGGAAGGAGATCGGCTGGTCCTAATACTTACAGGTTAGGTGATGCTTTAGGAATTGCACAGCACCATGACGCTATCACTGGTACTGCTAAACAGCATACTACAAACGACTATGCAAAACGCCTAGAAATTGGAGCATCAGAGGTGGAATTTAACATATTTCTTCACTATAACATATGTGTACACACCCAATGGATGTTATTCTTCATCATGTTTTTAAGTTTCTCATATATATATGCTCCAAAATGTAATTTAACTTTTGTAGGCAGAAGTGACTGCTAATTTAGCTTTGTCATGTCTGGTTGATTCAAAATTGAATGGCCAGTGTGCTAAACCTACGACAAGCTTTAGTCAGGTGACATTTCACTTTTTAGAACTTGTTTCAGTTTCTGCATGAATAACAGTTAATCTAGTCATCATATGGTTTTCAGATATAATTGGCTCATTGTTTTACGTCAATTTGACTAAACGGCCTTATATCCCAGAAACAGCTACAAACAGTCATTATATTACTAAAAGACCTTTCTTATTATGTGGTTATTTCTATTCTTGAAATTTCATAGAGTCTCAGAAGTTCACTCATGAGTTGATTTATAATTTTTTCTTCTTCATGGAAGACATTTTATTTATTAGAACCAACTCCTTGAATTGCAACTGAGCAAATGTTTAAATTACCTCAGGTGAAATGTTCATGAACATTGTCCTCTGATCCCTTTTTAAGGATAAAACTAGACTGAAAGAAAGATACGAGGCAGGAGAATGCAAAACTGATTGATGAGAGAGAGAGAGAGAGAGAGAGAGTAATATATTTTCAAGTATGTTTTATGAATAATTATAGTACATAAACCAGTGCTGGCTAAGGCATGTTCTGAATTTTCAATAATTAAAGAAGAAAAAGGGAGTTTCGAATTTTTCTGAATCAAGATTGAAACTATAGTCTATAGATGACTTCTTCAATCATCTTTTATTCAGTGATGCATGTAAATCGCTAAAGACTTAATGCATTTGGTGAATGAAATGAAATTCTAATTCTGTTCTATCAAAATGTTGCTGTGATCTGATTGATATCTTATTAAGGTTAATTACATGTTTGGAAATGGATTGTGTACATCTTATAGACATCCTCAGCTGATTTGAACGGTTCTTTGGGTTTCTTTAGGCTAGAAGCATTTCTCGAATTCTGATAATCAGTTTGTCCTTCCTGGCCTAATGCTGTGTTTTCTTTCTTTTTCACCTTTCTCATTTGTGAACAGTGTCAGTTACTCAATATAAGTTTCTGTCCACCTACAGAGGATGATATTCCACAAGGAAAAAGTTTGGTATTACTTTCTTTTTCTTTTTTCTTATGAATCTGTCTCACTGATTTAATGCCCTGGAAACTGTATCAGTAGGTATATATTTCTATCTTCAGGTTGTGGTGGCATACAATTCACTTGGATGGGAGCGTACTGACATTGTCAGAATCCCTGTGAGTGTTTCCTTCTCTTCTTTTCAACCTTTCTATGTTACAACAATTGTGGAATTCTATAATTATACATTAACTGCAAAGAGTCATGTTTATGAACTGCATAACTGATGAATGCCTGAAATTCGTAAAATCTACCATAATATATGCAAGGACATTCACCCAGAAGAGTACTCGGGGATACATGGTCCATTTCAGTGAATTCTGTTTTCTGGGTGTAGACAATAATAAATCTAATCAAATTATGTGCAAGCAGAATTTTCCCTATCACATTTGTAAAAAGCTTTCTTAATAATCCTTACTACACCCTTCACCACCATCATGGGTATTGGAAAACCAGTTAAGTTCATACTTTAACAGCCCCCGTTTTCTCATTCTAAAACACTGAAAATACAACGGTGAGTCATTTAGTCAGAGGTCATAAACCCATCCAAATACAAGACATCACAAAAAGTCTCCACCTTCCATGTGTTTCCATGTAGACTTTGTCAGCCTGCAAGTGCTTTCACCTGGAGTTTTGAACATTAATAGATTCCAAGTAATGCTTGAACTTTACCGATCCGAAAAATTAGCCATCATCTCTTCAAGTTGGTTTGCCTTGCTCCTTGATAGTAAAATATTGATGCAAATAAGAATGACACATTCTAATATGACAACATACACATCATACAACCATCAGATTTTCTTTCCTACTCTGTTATAATAGAAAAGTTATGCAAAAGAGAAAACATTTAATCAAATAATTTAAACGGGCATTAGCATAATTCACATACAATTAAGCGTAAGCAAAAATAATGATATAGCTTTACGGTATCTGAATAGACACTCAATACTTATTAGCTTAGATCTGAGTTGTATGCTCAACTACTTGCTGTTATTTCCAGTGTTAGTATTGTACTCCAACAATCTCTTTGTTCTCAATTATTTGACACTGTCACACACTTGTATTTTTACGTCTATATTTCTGTTCTTTTCTTTTTCCTATAGCATGGTCACATAGCTTGGATTTTCTGCATGTAACCACCAGATGATTAATTTACAGGTTAATGATAATAACCTAGTTGTTAAAGATTCCATGGGAATGATTATTCAGTCACAATATGTGGAGTTGGACAATGTTACGAGCAACCTGAGAAGCTTCTATGTCAAGGCATATATTGGAATTTCACCTAAGAAAGCTCCCAAATACTGGCTTTTCTTTCAAGCATCTGTGCCACCTCTGGGTTGGAATACTTTCTTCATTTCTAAAACATCTTGGAAAGGTACTAGTCCTACCTTTTCGGAACAATATTCCCTTCTTTTAGCTTTGCTGCATGCTATATTGTCTAAGTTCAACATCTCCACATTCAATTTCTGATTAGTGCACTCTTTATAACTATTGAGCATATAATAAAATAGAAAATGATTTCACAAAGTAAAAGAGCTATGTCATTGTTTTATTACTTGGACTTCGGATGGTCAAAATGCTAAAGATTTTTTTTTTTGATAAGTAATCAGAATTTTATTAATCAAAGGATAATACATGGGGAATGTACTATCAATTTAGACAAGACAGAAACGACATGAAATTAGGCAGCCCTTCTATATGATTAGAAGCTGCAGTATTAAACCAACTATACAAAGTCAGGTAAAAGAATTATCTGAACTGCTCTGTTATTCTTGTTTGGTCTTCAAAGCAGCGGTTATGCTTTTCTCTCCACACACACCATACAATGCATCCCGGAATAAGATCCCATACAATCCTACTATCCTTATCACAAAATTTCCTTCTCCATGCCCGCAACACATCTTCAATTCACCTAGACATCACCCAATCCAGCTGTTGGGAGACTAGAACACTGTTCCAAAGCCACCGAATACCATCGCAATGAATGAACAAGTGATTAATCGTCTCCCCATCCTTTTTGCACATATAACAACACTCGGTAACATAAAAACCCCTACTTCGAAGATTATCCACCGTTAACGCTTGTCTCCTCACCACCGTCCACAATAAAAAAGCCCCACCCGTGGAGGCAATTTACATTGTCATACCATCTTCCATGGGAAATAGCTCTGCACAGGTTCTAATAAGGATCTAAAATAAGAGCGAACTGAGAATATACCATTCTGTGCCAATCTCCACTTGCTACGATCACCATCTCCAACCTGAATGTGCGCCTCATACAAAACTGGTTTAGATGCTTATTCAACTCCATTTGATATTGTTGTAGAATTTATTCAGCATTTTTATGTACTTTCTGAGTTTATGATCATTGGGAATCTATGAGAGGTATACCGGACTCTTTGTCTGATTGCCAATTGTCTAACATGGGTAACTATGTGTTTAGAAGAGTTGGAGTAACATAGTTCCTTCTACAATGATGCAGGAAATAGTAGAACTATGTATGTGTCTATAATGGATAGTCCAAAAGAAGAGACAATTGAAATTGGGCCAGGAAACTTGAAGTTGTCCTTTTCTTCAGCATCGGGGCAACTTAAACGCATGTTCAATTCTAAATCTGGGGTAAGACCCCACAGTAAAATGAGTATGATATTTGTTTGATTCTCTGTTGGTATCCATCATCTGCAGATTATCCGTATGAAAAGAATGTTAGTGACATTGAGATATGCTGATTGAAAATCAGGAAAGCACATATAAATTCATTTTCGTAAAACAACTCGTTTTTTTATGACTTATAATAATAAATTCATTGCTGTCTTGACCATTTCCATGTTCAATAAAAGTGATTGAAACTTCCTAGAATTGCCCTAATAATCATCCTCGGCATGATAAAGAACCAATTTTTCTACAGAGGTTTGATGAAATTTATCAATCAATTCTTGCTTTTTGGGTTTGTTCGTACATTTTGTGAAATTGAGGCATTAGTGGTACCATTGCTTATTACTAAAAACTTTAGAACATTGTTCACATTTTTTTATGCCAGTGTCTTAAATAACCTTGTCCAAACGCTGCCCAGTTTTTGTGATGCCAAATATTATATCATACTAGTAGTCTAGTATTAGATGATACCAATTTTAATGCCATGATAGGATTTGAGTGAAATTATTAGACAGAGCAGAAACTTCATGAAACTATTTAATTGTCTCCTTTCATGCTCTGGGCAAAATTTTTTAGTTTGTGAGAGTACTACAGTAGAATGACAGGGAAATTTGCACAAGTTTTGTTCTTTGTTTAAGACCATTATACATAATAAACTGTCTTAACATCAAAGTTATTCAATATGCTCTCTTTAACTTAAATATGGTGCTATATATTTGTTAAATGCTTGCAGTGTAATAGATATGCACACCAAGATGTCTAGAGTTTTCTTTGCTTTTAATTTATATGGAAGCATTTAGTTTGACCTCTGATCTGATAAGCCTGGGAGATGTCTTAAAGAAATGCCCTCACTTATATATGACTAGTGTGATTTTACTAGATTGATACACCATTACAACAAAGCTATCTTTGGTATGCTTCAAGTCAGGGAGATGCTGATCCCCAGGTATATACAGAGTCACTTTTATCTAATACATTATGCATGTACTAGTCCTACGTTTAAATGGATCCAATAATTGCTGTGTTAATCATATTGTCTCATGCAGAGTTCCGGTGCATACATTTTTCGACCTAATGGATCGCCGCCTCAAGTTGTCTCGAGATCAGTGAGTGATTTTTTCTCCAGCTGAGAATAGGTGTTACTTTAACTGTAGAGGTGGTCCAAGTAATAATTAACCTTCCAGAGCAGTGGATCATTAGTTTATCCTGTGCCAATTGGATCTAAAGCTAGCATGCCGTACTTTGCTTCTTCTTCTTTTTATTAATTTCACAAAGTTAGCTATTAATACTTGGTATGCTGATTGCAGGTTCCTTTGAAGGTCATACGGGGACCACTTGTTCATGAGGTTCACCAGCAATTCAGTTCATGGGTTAATCAGGTTGGGGATTTTTTTAGTTATAAATCTAATCTCTCAAAATCTTATTAACAGAAGTTTATTCAACTTTTGTCAAGATGTTTTTATTTTTGAATAATGTCTGTTTGCAAATCTCATAATTGAACAGAAAATATATCACAAAAAATTGTGTGCAAGTATATCTCCAATATACACTAAAGTTGGCCTTATTGTGTACTATTCACCCATCTTCAATTTTTTTCTTTTTATTGGATGGAGGAAATTCTTATGCATATGGCATGTAAAAAATTTAATCTATCTACATTGTTTTTTACAGTCATTGTATCCCTTATCAGAATGTATTCATGCATTAACTTTCAGATAATTAGAGTTTACAAAGATAAAGATCATGCTGAAGTTGAGTTCACTGTAAGTTGGTCTTGTTTACCTTGCCTTTCCTACGCTAGATTTTTATATTTCCACTGTGATTTGACATTTTTTCCCCTTTCTATAAGTATGGTTCTGATACATAATTCTCATTGAAGATTGGTCCAATACCTACGGACGATAGTGTTGGGAAAGAAGTTATTACAAGAATGACAGCTAATATGGCCACAGATAAAGTGTTCTACACCGATTCTAATGCAAGGGACTTCCTCAAACGAGTAATTCTTTCAATATTATTCTCTTTCATTTCTGTAGATCATGCGGATCTGAAGGCATCATCTTTTAAGAAATTCTAGTATTCGTTTTCTTGTGTATCTTCTTAATTTGTCATTCGATTAGCAAATACGGCATTTGAATTAGCTGTAGATTTTTTTTTTTTTTGTTCCAAAAAGATATATTGTTATGCTTTATTCAAAGAGTCCACATATTAATTCGCCATGCATTAAGACGAATGTTGAGATTGTACACTTGAATTATACTCTTCTCATTCAAGAAGTGCTTTTCGTAATTAGCTGACCACGTTCTTCTGTAATTTTTTGACTCAAGGAAAATAATTTTCCATATTCCGTGCATTTTGCTTTGGTAATATGAATAGCTAAACTGCGGTAAATGGAAAAAAATAACACATGCAGTTCTCTAGGCATGTGCCTGTAATGAAATATTTTCTTAGACACCTTATCGCTCTATTATTTGGTTTTTCCTTTTCTTACTGTAGGGGTAATCTCAATTAGATGTCATCCCCACCTATTTGACTTCATTAACCTATGGATTTTCAGGTTCGGGATTATAGACCCGGGTGGCCCCTCACAGTTACTCAACCTGTAGCAGGAAACTACTATCCAGTAACTATCCTGACTCAATTTCTTAATTATGATTTGCAAATTTAACTTGAAGCAAACTTAGAATTCTTGTATTGTGAATGGAGTTTCTAGCCAATTGCACTACTTGTCAAACTGACAAGACATGTCTTATCATGAAAGACACAGACTCCTTAGTCCTCACTATAGAGATGATCTTGCACTATACAGTGGGTTCTCTGAGGTAATGCAAGGTTGAGGTTTTTTATAACTAAAGACTAGCAAGGATCTGGGAGGACGAGATCTGTACCGTGTCTGCTGAAATAGAAGTATTGATTGAATCACTTTTAGGTCTCAAATCTAGATCTCCCCGATTTATGATAACTTGACGATTTGAAAGAATAAGAAGAAATAACAGGATTAGACATAACACTTTCCTGAGGTCATACAATAGACAGAATGTCAAAATTTTCATTAAATTTTCATTAATCCATCTATGTCAGTACATCTTCCAGTTTGACCACCTGATTTTTATACAACATGATCCTCAGTCATGTTGCAACATTGCCTTTGTCTGTGTAATTAACTCAATTATTGGAAAACTTCTCAGAAGGGCGGATATCATCACTTTGCTTTGCCATGATGGTATGTTTTGGTTGAGCCCATTTTGTAATAATGGACTTGCATCAATTCATATTTCTCTACTTTGTTATTTATCTAGGGTTGATAGTGCTAATCTCTTAGTACCTCAGAGGTAACCAATGTTTCTATTTCATAACTGTTTTTCCAAGTAATGAAGTTTAGAATCTTGTGCATTTAAGCTTCATCCTTGCTGAAAGGCAGAGTATCATTGCTAACATTACAAGGACAGCATCACGTGCCTACATGCATTCCCTATCATGTGTGAACATGAGTCATCCGCAATATTCAGGATTTGTTTTCAGGATGCTGGCATATTTGTTAAATTTAGCCCCTGTTTAATGTGAATTAAAATCAGATTTTCTATAGATTTAGATAAAAGTTGATGAAATGTGTGATTGAAAAGTTGTGGGTCCATAAAATGTGTGGTTAAAATAAATTGTTGACTTTGATTTAGATTAAAATCAAGATTTCAATCAATACCAAACACGGGCTTAGTTTCCAAGTTCAATATGATACCATTTTGCAATTCAGAGGAAGCTTAATGGCCTTTTGCAACTTGATTGGCATTGGTTTTATTTCTGCTTTCTTTCAAAAAGTTTGATTGTGATTAAAAAGTTTTCTTTCTTTCTGTTAGATCAATCTTGGAATTTTCATAGAGGATAAGGAATCTGAGTTCTCTGTTTTGGTTGATCGAGCAACTGGAGGAGGCAGCATTAATGATGGAGAAATTGAATTGATGCTCCATAGGCATGCCAAATGCTTCCAACTTGTTTCATTCTTTGATCCTTTTTGTTATAAAATTCCGTAGTCTGATAATTACTTTATGCAATTATATTTTACTGATTTTGAATTTGTTATTTATTCAGGCGCATTCTAAATGATGATTCTAAAGGAGTAGGTGAAGCACTTGATGAGTCAGTATGTGTGGATAATACATGTGAAGGATTAACGGTATGAATTATGTGTCAAGAGTAGTTGGAAAATTCGTTTCTAGTGGAGAATATGTACTGCTGTTCCGAATGATAAGATTTAGGCTCCCCTGGTAGCATCGAAGTATATTTTCCAAAACTATAACTTCAAACTATTAAAGGATAGACTAGTGACCATGAGCGAACTTGTTGCTAAATGTGAATTCCGGGAAGTACATGAACATCAACGAGCATATTACTGATTAGAGGGCTTCTACTAAGGGGTTTTTTTTTTTTGGGACTAGAGAGTTTTGAGACATAATTCTTTTTTCCCATCTCTGTCAGATTCGCGGAAATTATTTCATGAGTATCAATAAGCTTGGTACTGGATCCCGTTGGCGCCGGACAACTGGTCAAGAAATTTATTCACCACTGCTTTTAGCCTTTTCGCATGAGGTAAGTTTAGGTCTTGTTGACAAAAGGATTAGGTATTAAATCCTGTTATCTCATAACCTAGCACTTCTTGTTGCAGAGCACTGAAAAGTGGAAATCTTCTCATTCGATAAAGGCCACATCAATGGCTGCAAATTATAGTTTACCTCTTAACGTTGCATTAATTACATTACAGGTGATTGCTTATACTTCCATCCAGTCTTGTGTGCATGATTTCAACCCTCTGATCTGTTCCTGACTCTTCTTTTTTCAGGAGTTAGACGATAAAAGTGTGCTCCTCCGTTTGGCACATATATACGAGGTGAAGTCCATCTTTCTTGTGCTCCCGGTTAAATTCTGCTGCAACAAATAAAAACTAATGTAGTCAGACCAAGCTATTAAAGGAAAGTGAAGCTATCACAAATTTTAGGGTGTTTCTTTTAGGATATCATTACATGAAAAAGAGATATTTGAACCATTGCCATCTGAATATAGAACTACGTATAAAACTGCAATCCTATAAAATACTATCTTGACTGTAATTTTTTTAAACAATCTTCTTTGACAAAATGCTGTATAACTTATTCATGCTAAAAATTCTGTAGGCTGGTGAAGATACAGAATATTCATTGCTTGCGAAAGTTGAACTGAAGAAGTTGTTTGCTGGAAAAACGGTATGTATGGTCTACAAATATTACATTCTCTTTCATAAAGACATTCAGATGAGGGGGATTTTCCTCTTTAAATATTTTTCTGCTTGTCCTAATTTGTTAATGGATAACTATATTCTAGATCATTCTCTTGGCATTTTGTTCACCAAGTACATTACATCTTTTTCTTCGTTCGTACTGTCAAACAATGCACACTCCACTGAAGGGTTTCAGAAACTGATGTTTAGAGTTCTAGTTCAGTGTTTATATTGAATTTTTCTTTGTAATTCAGATAAAGGCATTTAAGGAAACAAGCTTATCAGCAAATCAAGACAAGTCAGGAATGAAGAGTATGACTTGGAAAGTCGAAGGTCAAAATGGCAGCGACCCAAATCCGATTAGAGGTGGTCCAGTATACATGTCAAGTCTCATTGTTGAGCTTGGTCCAATGGAGATCCGGACTTTCCTCTTGAGATTTTAAAAGGGCGGCCCCTCTAACCAATGGAGTCTAATAATCAGTGACGTTTACGGTTTTCTTTAGGACTTTGAAGAATAAAATTTGCCAAGCGGGACGATTCTGTTTATGTTGCATCAAGATTTGTGTATCAGTAAAATGCCCAAAATGAAAAGAGGAAATGCTTATGCTACAAAGAACAATTGGTTGTCCTCCCAAATTTGACAACATTCTGTTTGTATTTCTTGGCTCTTGACAGCTACTGCCAATGATAGAATACTGGAGAATGAGCTGAAGTGATAAATGAACAAGTTTAAAAGATGACCATTTATTACAGAAATTATGAAATTATCTATTTTGTTTGCTTGCTTCCTAAGTCGCACGGACACATTAACACATGATTTTTCAAAAAATTAGGAAGGGATACTTCGATTTAAAATTCTTTTAAATTTTAAATTCAAATGTTATATCTTTATTTTTAAACCTTTTAAGAGAGGACGCGGATGTGATATCGAACACTTGGTTGAGGATATCCCTAAAGTATCTCTCGAGTATTAGAAATTTAAAAAATATATAAAAGGACATACATGTGTCTTGTTGGCTCATATCAATGTATTCGACACGACACAATACGTGCTGGACATGAAAATACCGTCTTAGTAGTAGTGTTTATGCATCATAACCTGCTTCTTTACTAAGGGTTCAAGAGACGTGTAGAAAGCATGGACGTGCCAAGAGATTTGCTACAACAAGGATGCATATTTTTAGCAATTTGTTCAAATTGATTATTACAAATAAAGCCTTAACTTTTAATTAGAAAGCAATAACAAAAATCTCTTTGTTAGTGTATAGTTGTTGCTTCATGTGTCAAACAAAGATAGGCTTATTTGCACAAATGTCTCTCAACTTATGGACTCGCTTCGAAAACATAACCCTTTCTTTCATTCTTGACAGTGATATCCTCGTTTCAACCTTTTGCAATGCAATTGATCCGTCCTTTCAACTATTGTTTAGTTGACTGTTAAAAAGTCTAATTTTGATGGAAAGACTATAACACCCTTTTAATTGATATAATATAATATAAAAAAACATAAGAATTGAAAACAAAAAAAAAATGAGAATCTCCAAAAAGCTGAAATCTACAAATTATGGCAAAAGAAAATTCTGTACACATGGCTTTCAACCTCGAATAAAAAAATTTCACATTTAGGCAGCCTCGGGATATCGATAACTAGAGTAACTATATTCCCACTATTTTTTTAGTACACCAATTTCGTGTTTGAGCCCCATTATTTCAATTTTTTGCCAATTTCATTTTCTGCATTGTGGGGACCACATTGAATGAATTGTGAATAATTCTGAGACTAACACCATCCATGGATGACTGTTGGGGGAGTTGTGTCAGTTCCAAAAATCTGATTTTCCAGTTAACCCTTCAAATAAATGGTGGGATGTTACTTAAAAGTTAAAAAATGAGTGTGTTTTTGACCTTTTAAAATATAACATTCCATTAATTAATAAACCCTTCAGTATGAAAATAGGATAAAAAAAATAAGTTGGTTTATGACCTCTCGAACTTTTTAGATGAGAATCATTATCAGAAAAGAGATATGTTAATGTAAGATTTGGAATAATATTACGATGGAAAAAAAGTTGCAAACATAATGCTACAAATTAGGGTACTAATATAAATACCCTAATTATATTCACACTATAAAAACTCTACAACCCATTATTCAAACAAAATATTGTGACACAAATCATTAAAAACACGGTTTATTAATTAATGGAATGTAATATTTTGAAATTCAAAGGGAAAAGTGCTAATAAATTGAGAATAAATATTTTGTCAAAATTTTGTATTTATAATGCGAGAGGCAAACAACTCTTTTTACGCCCTCATAATGGTTTTTTTGGATGCAAGATGTACAAATTAGTAGAATGTCGAAGATTAAAAAAATGATGAAAAAATTTAGGAATATAAATATGAAACTCAGCAAAAATTAAAAACATTCATTATAATTAAAATTAATAAAATAATGAAAAACAGTTCAAAGTAGAAGGATATACTGAGAATTATTTTGAAACTTTGAGAACTAAAACTTTGGCCTTAACCTAAATTCTAAGGACTAAAATCACCAGTATTTGCGCGGGAGGCTTCTGAGACCGAGACGGTTAATCGTTCCACGCATGGGCCAACCGTCCCTCAACATGTACTCCCAAGTCTCCAAATTTCTTTCGCTCTCTTCTTCTTTTTTTGTGTGGCCAAACTCGAATTATCTTTTAGATAATTATATTCACGTCATACTTTATATTCGATTTACACCTTCTGTCCCTATGATAATTTTCGCTCCAAAAATGACAACAAAAAAATAATAATTTGTGCCTCATATTTTTAAATAAGCATAAAAACAATAAATTAAAAATTTGGCAAAATATATTACTCCTCATTTAAAACACGTTAACAGAAAATTTGGATAAACATAGTCGTCAATGACAAAATATACTAATTAGTTAAAGATTACGAATAAGAACGCGATTAAACAATCAAAAGTAGGTAACGGAGTTCGCCATAACTATGAATTCAACTACTCATCCAATTACACAAAAAACAAATAAGAAAATTGAACGAAGTACATCATGAGGTATTAAAGATGAAAAAGAAAATAATAGTTAACGATGATATATTGAGCCCATGTTTGTCTACCATTCTTCAAAAACATTTTTTTTTCTAACACACATTTTCGCAACAAAATATTTTGAACATAAATTCAAATTTTTTCTTACTTTTTAAACACACATTATTCATAAAATAACTACTCAAAAACTCATTTCCCCTGAAAAATTCTTTTTAATGGGGGAGCTGAATCTTGAGGTCGAAACCTTGATCATTACTTTACCTTCTTTTTCCTCAAAAACAAATATCAAAACCATACATATGTGTTTGTATGTATCTTTATGGATAAGATTAGGGGTGGGCAAAACCCGACCGAACATTTTTACACGGGTTGGATGGATTGGTTGTGTAGGCGGGTTATGTTGTGTCGGGTTATGAGTTAACTCATGAAAATCGAATAAACCCGCCAAATACAACCCGATTATATTTATGAACTTTACAGGTGTTATGATATTGAAGTTCTTAGAATAATATTATAACTTAAATATAATGCATTTTATGAAAAATAGTATAAACAAATACACATTCAACACAAAAATATTTTAACTACCAAAAATAATTATTGGCTTCATATAATTTAATATCAATATGTCCATATAACATTCCCGGGCATGAAGTGCCAAAATAATTCAGATTTTTTGATCATTGCAACTATAAAGACCTAATATTATATAAGTCATGAGTCAATTATAAATTCGTCCAACCCGACCCTCCTACTTTAATCTTTATTGACAAATTGTCCAAAATCGACCAATCCAACCCAACCCGATCGATACTTGATTGGGTTGGGTTGTGTTTCAACCTTTACACATGTTAGATTGGATTAAATTATGATCAAATCGATCATATTGTGTTAGATTTCGATTGACGCAAAAATCGACCCAACCCAACCCATATCCATCCCTAGTTAAGATTGTGTAACCCAATGAAACCTCAAATTAAGATATTTATCTCGAATAATTTACCTCAAAAGTTGTGATCAGAAATATCAATTGAACTCCACAAAATCTAATTTGAATTTCAATCTAAGGAAAATTTTTAGGTTTACGTGTAAAATGTTTTATTATATGAATGTTTGGTTGAAAATAAGTATGGAAGAAGAAGAATTTGAAAAGTATGATTGTTAAACCGGACATAATAAGACAATTTTACACTCATAGGCAAAAAAATAATAATTAAAAATTCTTTTAATATATTTTAGTTACCACACAGTTCCCTTCCCGTACCAGCTCCTAAAAATCCCGATGGAACGAGAGATGGCTGCCCCGCTCGATTGCCATTGCCTATTGTGTGGGTCTATGAAAAATTGCAGTAAGAGGACCGACTTTTAGTAGTTGGTTGGTCCAATTTTCCTTTAATACAATTCAATGTTTCTTCTCCTTGTTCGTTGTCAATTGTGTCCCAAAGTAACCTCTTTCTGATCCAACAATGGCGTCTCAAACCCCAAATCCCACTCGAACCCCGATGTACCCCAAAGTCATCGACTCCAATTACCAAACAATTAATCCTCCAAATTCCTCCTCTACACCCCTCTACCCCACCATCGACCCTGTGGAGAACCTCTTCCCTCATAACTACGAAACTCACCCAGCTTCCCCATCCGCCCCTCTCGAATCCATTGAGGAGGCCTACCTCACAATCCCCGGCGCAATCCTCCATTTGATCGACCAGCATTACTCCGTTGAGCTTGCTTCAGGCGAACTCCAAATCATCCTCCTTTTTCAGGGGGATAACACCGTCGCTGCCCTTGCGCGTGTCGCGGATGACACCCAATGGCCCTTGACGAAAGACCTTGCAGCTGTTAAGCTTGATCAATCCCATTACTTCTTCTCCTTCCAACCCCCTAAGGAAACTGAGAATTCTGACTCCGGCGATGATGACGGAAAAGAGAAGAAGAAGAAGAAGAAGAAGAAGAATAAAAAGGATAAAAAGGAAAAGTTGAATATGGAAAATGAGGTGTTGAGTTACGGGTTAACAATAGTGTCTAAAGGGCAGGAGGGGGTCTTGAAGGAGTTGGATCGAGTTTTGGAGACTTACTGTAACTTTTCAGTTCGGAGGGTGGAGGAGAAAGAGATGATAGCGGAGGCAGGGGCAGTGGCGAGGGAAATTACAGCAGGGGAGTTGAATACAGACAAGAAGAAGATGAAGGCGGTGGAGGGGCAGTGCGCAGCCTACTGGACGACACTGGCACCTAATGTGGAGGAGTACAGCGGGACGGCAGCTAGGCTGATTGCGTCAGGGTCAGGGCATCTGGTTAAGGGTATATTGTGGTGTGGAGATGTGACTGTAGATCGGTTGAAGTCAGGGAATGAGATGTTGAAGAAGAGGATGACTCCAGGGGACAATGCAGAGATTGATCCTAAGACCTTAGAGAGAATTAAGAGGTTTTGTGGTGTTTTTGTCTGTTTGTTTACTTGTCTTTCGCTGTATGTCTTTAATTCGTTTGCTGTAACATGGCATTGTCAGTTGTGTATGTTCGCTCTAAAAACATGATTCTCTAACTTTAAACCTGATTTAGTAATGTCCTAATGACTTATACCCTATTCATAATTTTCTGTTTTCGTAAATATGAAGAAATGAGACATTTGCATTATTGTCGCTATTTTCTTTAGGGTTAAGAGGGTGACAAAGATGACCGAGAAAGTAGCAGTCGGGGTACTTTCAGGAGTTGTGAAAGTTACAGGTTTCTTTACTGGTTCTGTTGCAAATTCTAAAGTAGGAAAGAAGTTCTTTGGTTTCCTGCCAGGAGAAATTGTCCTTGCATCTCTGGATGGATTTAGTATGTGAAACATCCCTTTCACTTTTATTTTTAATGTTGATGCTTTTATGCTGCACATTACATTTAGATGGGCTGCCCAATTTTATGTTGTTCCTTTCTGATTTGTATAATACACTTCCTGTATATTATCTCTGATTAATATAATATTTGATTACCTTTCAAAAAAAATAAAAAAATTAAGATACTTGATTTAACAAGGCATCTATTATTTAATTGTACTGTCTTTTTACCTTTGATGTTTTGCATGAGATTCAATTATTTATCAATTATAATACTTGCTATTAGTGCATATATTATACAAGCAATCTAATCCTTCATATTGCTGGGTGATGTTTCACATTAAGGTGAGGGCCATATAACGATGCCCAAGTTATAAATTTCACAAAAGCAGGATTGGAAATTTTGACTTGTGCTTTAATACTTTCATCTCACACAACTTCTAAGTTATAAAAGAATGAAGAATTTGTCTATTCTCCTTTTTTATTACTCTCCTCACATATGTATAAGACCGAATAAAGCATTTTGTTTGCTTGTATAGTGTTTGGTCTATAACTTTTTTACAAGCTACATGGTCAAATTATAACTCAGATGTATTTGGAACTTTAATGTTTTAGATAGGCTCTTTGATGAAATTGGAGGGTTTGGAAATGATTCTAGGTATGGAATTGAAACTTCTAGTTAGAAAAGCAAAACTTCCCAAGGAGAGTTAACCCTAGTTGTAGCCCCACCCCTTACAGTAAGTATTATTAAGTTGTGGAACCTAATCATTATTGTTGTACAGAGCTTGTACTTGGATCAACCTTTGCGGTGAGGTCGACTTGGGGTAGGAGGCCCCGCATCTCCATCCCCGGACCAAAATTTCAGCAAGGATAGTTAGGAATTTATGTCCTTGTAAATTTTAATTTTGCCCTGATTTGTCTTATAAATAGGAAGCCGTCATTAGGCTTTTATATTTCATCATAAAAGAGAAAAATACAGATTAAAGAATATATGTGTGTAATTTTCTCTTGTAAACTTTAATTTGTTATAGTGAATTACTACAATGGCCGAAAGAGGACGTAGTCTCACATTAAGGTGCACATCTATGAATCTTGCGTATTTTTAATTATTTCTGTTTATTGATTTGCTCTCCGTGGAATTTGAATTAGATTTTCTAATTCTCAACATGTATTGGCGAGAGAAAAAGAAGAAAAGGAAAAATCATATATTTGAGCTTCATATGATTAACTACTGAATTGCAAGAATTGGTCTGCTCTTCAATTGAAATTTTCTAGGCCTAGTGGGAAAAAGAATAATTAATTTACTAGAATTAACCCCGTTTGGCAAATTTATAAATGGTTTATAAAGAGGAATGATAAGAGGAGTAGTAGTTGGTCTCATGAAATGTGTGGATAATGAATAGTAGTTATGAACATGTAGTTGAAATTGATATTTGAATTGGATTGAATTTATAAACAATTTATAATTTGTATCCAAATGGAAGCTGAGTAAACATTTCTGATAGAATTAAAGATATTTCTCATCCAATTGAGCATTTATATTTTCTATATCACTGTCAGCCAGAAGAGTGTGGATATTTTCAACTTGATATTTTTGACTAATACACATTTGAAGACCAGTGAAAGAATAGCTGGCCAATTATTTTTGAACTCATAACAAAATATGATGCAAAAGGTTTAGCTTGAACTGAGTTCAGCTGGTATGTTTAGTTTGGGTTCTTTCCTAGTGTGTTTGGTCTCTAGAAAGAAAAAAGTTGCTATGTAAGTAGAAGTCAACATCAAATCATATTGAGTCTTCCAGTCACTTCGGATAAACTGGTTTAAATTATCCTTCAATAGGTTTGTCATTCCGTGGCCTTCTATGAAAATATCTTTATCTCCTCTTGACAATACAGGGTTCTTCTTCTGTTATTTCATTTCCTCTTAGATTTTTACTTACCGGATGTGGCTTTATGCATCCTTTTGGTGTGTATTAACTAGGAGCAACTTCACATTCATTGCTGCAGCATTAAGAGTCTATTAAGTGAATGGCGTTGTGATCTAACTTGATTTAATTTGATTGTTTCATTATCCGTAGTAATTTATACAAACTTGCGCATTACTTCTATCGATCCACTTAACTGTATACGCTATTGCTAATAGGCAAAATCTGTGATGCTGTTGAAGTAGCTGGAAAGAATGTCATGTCAACCTCTTCCACTGTGACGACTGGACTTGTCTCCCATAGGTATCCTCGCCATCTATGATCTTGATCATGCATGAGTGGAACAGTAAAAGACTATCAAAATATAGCATTTTTGTTGTATGCCTATAGGATAATAAGTTACTTGCTGATATCCATTTCCTTTACAGTCATTTCATGTTAGATTGATATATCTAATTTATTGATAAAATTGTTCATTTTGGTAACTGTACACCTGGTATGGAGTTGGCATGTTTGGCAAGGTAGAGTACAAAGCAAGAATTAGAAGCTACATCTGTATTATCCAATCCTGCGTACCAGGCATGGCATTATGGTCATGTATCGTATGAAATTTAGAGAGTTGAAACTTTCATTTTGAAGGTATGGAAAAGAGGCAGGTGAGGTCGCAAGTGAAGGACTGGATGCTGCAGGACATGCTGTGGGAACTGCATGGACTGTTTTTAAGATCAGGAAGGCCTTCAATCCAAAAAGTGTTCTAAAGCCCTCTACCCTGGCTAAATCTGCTATCAAGACCGCCGGAGCTGAAAAGAAGGGAAAAAGTTCCAAGTAATGGCTGATTAGTCATACAATTTCTTTGACTTCTACAGGCGTTTTCATTTCCGGATTCATTGAAGTTAAAGAACCAGATGACAACCTTTGTTATCTTTTTACGTACAGTTGTTGTTCAGTTTTTTTTTGGTTCAATTTCATTGTTTGTTGTATAACTTGTACTCAAATAGCTCAAATTTGTTTCTTGTTAATAATTATTTCAGGACATCATAATTTTTATTTTTTCCCCTCAAGTTGATAGGACGTCTCTTGAAAGTATGAGAAATACTTGGCAAACAACAATCGCAAGGCAAAATTTTTGTGTGTTTATTACAAGTTCATTTCCCTCCATTATAAAATTTAGCCATTGTTTGATTTCTATTTTTCTCAAAATACATTTTTCTCTTTTCTTTTTAATCGTACATTTTTCAATGAAATAATATTATATGCAATTCAAAAAAAAAATCTTTATTTTTAATTACACATTCTCTGTCAATCTATTATTTTAAAATATATTTTATACTAAAAAATGGGGATAAAACTGGCTCTTAATTTGTCATTTCGAAAATCTAAAATTTGAAAATAAAGAGAAATTTGAGTTTTTATAGAATATTGAATTAAAAATATATATTTTTTCCTATTGAGTTGCATTAAATCTATGAATTTGGAAAATATTTCCGAAATTATTTAGTTTCAAATTTTAATTATCAAACAACTTTTGTTGCGAAGTAGAGAAGAAGTGTATAAAAAATAGATTTTTAACGTGAGATAATTTTAGGATGTAGTGTTCAAAGATTTGACACATCTTAGTGTAAATACACCTACAAAAAGAAAATTTTGAAAAATAGAATTCAGAATCGAACCGAAATCAATCCGTTTCGATACATTCGCAACATTGACCTACTTAGTAGAGGAATTGAAGTTAAATTCTATCTACTTTTAGTCCAATTCCATCGATTCCACCTATTCTCGAAAACATGCCCACCTCTATTGAAAAATAACGAAAGAAATAGGGAAATACTATGCCCTAGTAGGCTAGGGCTGATTTATCAAATTCTGATTTTGTTGATTCGATTTGGGAAATAAATTGAGGAACATATACAAGTCAAGAACAGTCCAACAAGGCAAGTCCAGGAGGCGAATAGAGACATGGCATCAAGCAATGCCGTCCATTGTAAACTATTCAATCTTATTCTTTGATTTTGTCTGTATGATGAAGGGACAACTTTTGCACCTCAAGGAACTTCACGATGAAGTTTGCATCACAGTCTTCGACTATTATATACTGTATCCATCAAAACCATAAAGCGAAAACTTGATTGGGATTCGAAATGGTAAAGTTTTCTCCATTAGTTTCAGCTTTACTGTGCATTGCATTTGCATATGGTGTCAATGGGTATATCAAATACAACACCGGGAGTGGCATTGTAGATGCGAAATTGAACGTTCATTTGGTTCCCCATTCGCATGATGACGTGGGCTGGCTCAAGACAGTTGATCAGTACTATGTTGGATCAAATAACAGTATTCAGGTGTGAAATATAAGTGATTATGCAGCGCGGGTCAATTGGTTTAGTTTCCTACTTTTTACTCTGAATTTGGATATTTGAATTGATGCAGGGTGCATGTGTGGAAAATATTTTGGACTCTGTTGTTATGTCATTGCACCGCGACCCTAATAGGAAGTTTGCTTTTGCTGAAATGGTAGCAATACTTCTTCTGAATTTCTTGATGTTATTGTTTTTGGACTATAATCAATAATTATCTGAAATTTATCGGTTTCAAATGACTTGGTTAGAGGTGGAGTTCGTGAAGTGTTTTTTTGCTTTAGGGTGCACATTGTGGAATTACATAAAGCATTGCACCATTTTGTGAATGCAACTGTTTGCAGACTATAAAATTATGCTTCACATATCCCAAAGGTCAAATTTTTTTACTCAGTTAGAATATTAACCTGAGCGTGGAGCAAGATTGAGAGCGTACTGAGCACATTATGGTTGTGATTTTCCTACTCCTAAAGAGAAATGTACTTTGCTTTTGGTGTAATCAGGTGGTCTTTGTAATGGAAGAGATGTTTGGCTATAAGATTGTCCATTACATCATCTTGAGTTCTCAATGAAATGGTTCTTGACTATCTAATCTGTCCTTTCTCCTATATCTCCTTGTGGAGGGAATATATGACGAATAAAGTTTAGTATAGGTGACATTTTATGTCCAAATGCCTCCTAGTATCAAGTCAAATGTGGACTACTAATTTCTGCAGAGGGTCTGGCAGATCTGTAGCTTCTTTTCAAGTATTAGGCATATATAGGGTCATATCTTTCATTATTCTTGATATTCTAAAGGGCTTCTCTTTTTCATTGTTCAGTTGGAGTTGAAATTAGTTATATTACATCACAGTAATATTACATACATGTCTGTCACACGAATCGTGACAATGTTGAACATTACTTGCCAATGGAACAAGTCCATTTCAACTTCACGATGATGATCCTGGAGAAATTGCTACTTTGCAAGTAGAAATGCAGGAGTACATGAGTAAATATAGTAAGTACTGCATCAGCTCTAAGTTGTACTCAACTGTTAGGACAAACCACAAGATCATCAAAAAAGAGAGAGAGAGAGAAGAATATGAAATAGAAAATGAAAAGAACACACAATTTATGTGGTTCAGTTCCATTGACTCTCCATGGACTAAAATAACAATGAGAGAAATAATACTGGGTCATGCAGTATACACAATGGTTGAAGTTCACTATTATTATGACTATCTCACAGTTTGTTGAATAAAGTGCTGTGCTTAAACACATTGTCTTGTGCAGATGCTTGATGTGTATAAATTTCTGACTTCAGCAAAGTTTCTTTCATCATTAACAAAAATAAATTGCTATTGTAATAGGCATTTTTCAATAGATGGTGGAAGAGGCAAAATCCAGAAATTCAAGAAGAAGTACGGAAACTTGTTGATGCCGGCCAGTTGGAATTTGTGTAAGCATCAGGTTGCAACCTGCTATCCATATCCTTTCCAAGAGAATTTGGCATAAAACTATTTAATGATAATTAATGCAGAAATGGTGGCTGGTGTATGCATGATGAAGCTGCTACTCATTATATAGACATGATTGACCAAACAACTCTAGGCCATCAACTGATAAAGAATCAATTTAATAAGACTCCTCGTGCCGGATGGCAGATCGATCCATTTGGACACTCTGCAGTGCAAGCTTACCTACTCGGGGTTGAGGTTTTTAAACTTATCTATTGATAGTTAATATTCAAGAACTGTTAGCTTAACATAATCTTAATCTAAGTCCATATCTTCAGACTTGTTATCACACGTTTACATGTTAATTTTTTTTTTATATAGATGGGATTTGATTCCGTTCATTTTGCACGGATTGATTATCAAGACAGAGAAAAACGTCAGAAAGATAAATCCCTTGAAGTTATATGGCAGGCTTCCAGGACATTTGGCTCTTCTTCTCAGGTTAGGAAATGCATCTGCTGCTCCAAACCCAATTTTAGTGTCAAACTGCTTCATTTGATTACTTTTAGTCTGGGTCCTTGCAGATATTTGCCAATGCATTTCCTGTTCATTACAGCCCACCAAATGGGTTCTCTTTTGAAGTAAATAATGATTTCAATCCAGTCCAGGTTCTATCTTTAAGCAAAGATCAATTGTCAGTTTTTACTCCTAGTTCTTCATTTAAGCAATATCATAATACTTCTCAGCTTCCTAAAATGCAGGATGATCCCCTCCATTTTGACTTTAATGTGGACATGAGAGTTAATGATTTTATTAGTAGTGCTATGATTCAAGTAAACTCCACAATTCTCGTATTCCTTAATTTCAATAATTACCAAAGCTTCTAACTGGATGAGCATTTAGAAGGTAAGACTGCATATGCAGTCGATGATCATTTCATCTTTGATACATAGGCAAATATGACGCGAACTAATCACATTATGTGGACAATGGGTGATGACTTCCAATATCAATATGCCGAGTCTTGGTTCAAGGAAATGGACAAACTAATTCATTATGTGAATAAGGTAGTTTCTGTTGTATAAGTTGATTTCATTATGTGAACAAGGTAGTTTCTGTTGTAAAAGTTGATTTCATTAATTGTAAAGAAAATCTCAATGGGAATATATACATAATTGATTCTAAAGAATTGTTTCCTCATCTTCAAGTTCATCATTGAAGAAGAAATTTTTAACATCCAATTGTTATAACATCCAAGCCAAATTGGCTGATATATAATATGAACCTGATTGCGTTCATCTTGGCAACTGGGGCAAATGTCTCTTGATAATCTGTACGAGATGCTTTGTCACCATCCATTGAAAGACCCCTTTTGTAGCAATATGACATTGTATCCAAACAGTTTCTAGAACATAATATAGCATAATGTTTTGGGCGGAAAGAGAAGTCAGCAAGAGAAGACTGGTGAATATAGCAATTTAAAAATTTACATGTAGAATAATCTTTAGCACAATGATTGAAAATCTTAGTTTGTTACTTATTTCTTGGTTGTCCTATCAGCCTAACCTTTCCTTTTCAACCCACCTCATGAAATAGTCTTCTAATCCCAATGAATTCCCCTTGACTCATGTTAGCTTATCGTTTGTTTTTACAATTACCTAGGGACTAAAAAGCGGGAGAAAATGGTAGGACGGCCCATTTATTCTTTTGTTTTCATTATCTCATTAGGTAATTTTTAAGTGGCTGGCAGAGCTACAACCTTTGTGTTCTTCGTCTCGGCTATATTTGACCCATGACATTACACTTAGATCCTTGTTATGGTCATGTCCATAATTGGTTTAGTTAAAGAACAATTATTCGATCAGATTTCTGTAATTAAATGAAAGAAACAATCAATCAGTACTAAAGTTAGTGTACTTCATAAGATTGGAATCCTAAGATGGAGTATGCCAAGGTTGAGGCTAATGTCACTTATGCAAGTCCCTGGAAGCTCACCTTTGATGTATATCTTTAATTCTTCCCTCCTGATTGCTTTAAAGAAAGAAGTGATGTTCACATATTCCCTTCTGGGAATATGTTGTTAGGTCAAAGATACTTTTGTGTTACTTTTCCCGGATTATACAGTTTACCATTATCGTATTAGGGATTCTGTCTGACAATTCTCTTTCTTGGAATTTCCAACTCTAGCATAAATTTAATTATAGAGAAATGATATGGTTTTCTATTGTTAGATCTTCTTCCCATTAGCTCCTTTTCATTTCACATAATTCTAGAGTTTGGGGCCTTGATAATTTGGGTGCTGTTGCCAGTAATCTTTTTTCTCATACCTTGTTTGTTATAGCCCTCTTTTTCATTTCCTCTGGCCTAAACAACACATTACCACTGACGTCAAGACTCTGACTTGGTCTATGGTGCTTAATTGGTGGAAAACTAATATTTCTACTAGGGAAGGGGACATAATAAATATTGTACTTGTTCTGTATATAATAGAGACATTCAAATTCTCTTTTTTTGCATCGTGATGGTACTGCAGAACTATGTTGGATGTGACATTAAGACCACAACTATTTTGTGTACAAGAATATATATTTTTTAAAGGGAGTCCTTAGTCTTACTTGGAGGCTGGACCAGCTGATAAAATGGGTGAAAGAATGGAAGTAAGATCCTAATTTTTTTGTAATATAATTGGAGGATATTTTGGCTAACAAGGTCCTAGGTTCAAGTGTAATTGCCACCCAATTATGAAAATTGAATCTTCCACACATCAGGTTTTTGAAGAAAAATAAATTGTCCTCAATGTTTGGGGGAGGTGTTGTGAAGATATAAATATTAATGAATAAAGTTCCTTACTTCTAATGACTTGAGTTTTTGATTGAGATGGTTCAACAGTTGGTAAACATTTGGACATATCTACATTAGTCACGAGCAATGGTTACATCACTTCCAACATAATTTGATTTTTAACTAGGTGAACAAACTCAATATAAAACTTTATAGACAAGAGATAGGTGCTTTAGGCTGTTAGAATGTCCCAAGATAAAGTTTCTCCTCTTCACTTGGGATGTGATTATTTCTTTGTCCTGTTTGTTGCCTGAATAGACCAGCGCTTTCATCGGCAATGGTTTGGTTGATATACGATGCATTTGGAGTTTCCTCGTCACTTACGCCTTATTTACGTGATCATCTTTTTATATTCAGTTTAGAAAACTACTTGTCATTGAATTGTGTACATTCCTTTTTTATCAATAAAATTCTTTTAGTATAAAAATACTGGATATTATGACATGGTGGTTCTCACCCTCCATCCAATTGCATAGTTGCCAACCTTTTACCGTTATTCACTTGCATTATCTGGAATTGAAAATGCTTGACATAATCATAATGAATCTAAGAAGGCTCATTACCACAGGATGGCCGTGTGAATGCATTATATTCTACCCCATCTTTCTATGTGGATGCAAAACGTGCTGCCAATGAATCTTGGCCTTTGAAAACTGATGATTATTTCCCGTAACCACTGCTCAACTCTAATTCTGATATCATATGGTCTGATTGTTCTATTTGATTTAATCATGAAACTCTTATACATATTTCTCTGTTGATTTGCCACAGATATGCAATCAGTGCTAATACACACTTCACTGGTTTTTTTACAAGTCGCCCCACCTTGAAGCGATACGTACGTATGCTGAGTGGATATTATCTGGTAAGTTTGTACAATCTTCTTCTTCTTCTTCTTCTTTTTTTTTTTTTTTGGAATGTACATATTGAATCAAAATTGGACCTGGTCATGCATTTGCAATCTTGGGACTCATTAATGGGCACTTGATCATGTCACCGATGATTAGTCCTATACGATATTAAAATTGGATTTTCAAGTGCATTGAAGTTAATTAGGGATCAAACTACAATAATATGAACAATACCATTATGACTGTAATCAGAGGTGGACATCTCAAGTCCCAGCTTCCAGCCATATCAAGCATTCTGATAATAATTAATGTAGGGTGGTGGAAGCGTAAAAATAATGAACGAACATGTTATCGAAGTTCTGTTGATTCCAAATGAATATTGTAACGTAATCACCTTATAATTTCTATTGTTTTCTAAGAATACCAAAAATCTAGGCATCAAAAACTCTTTGATTCGGGCACGAATACAAAGATTTGGATTCGTTGATTTTAAATATTAAATACTGAAAATCACGAATAATGAAGAAAATCTCAACAATTTTATTTCAATTCAATAAATAATTTTTTTGCCGTAAGGTTTGCAACTCATATTAAAAGAAGTAAATAACATCTAGATAATAATAGAACTCTCAATAATGACTAGCTCTAGATAACGACTAAAGTCTATATAATGATTTAAATTAAAAAGGTCCTAATATTTAGAATTAATTCGAAATAAATGTAATTAAAGTTCAAATTTATTTCATGAAGAAAATACTAACTAAAAAATAATGGAAACTCAATTTTCATCATTATCCTCCAATTGACGGAGATTCATCCTCGAATATTGCACTATTTTCTTCATCTAATTCTTCATAAGATTGATATTTCACTTAGAAAATTTGCAGGACACAATAAAAAACTCTTCAAAAGATGGTCGAACTATAACAGACTCTCGTGTGGCACTTAAAACCATCCTTGATTTCTTTAGACCACCTATTAGAGACATTGACATCAGACTCTTATAGAAAATAGGTGGACCATTATAACTGTTTTCATACAAATTCATACATTCTTTAATTTCTTCATCAAAGATCGAGGACCCATCGTAATTTTCATTACCCAAATCCACAAATTCTTCAATTTCTTTGTAAAAAATTGGAGGACCGTCGTAATTGAAATCCAACTATTCTTCTGCATCCTAATTAAAGTGGCAAAAAGTGTTTCGCCCTTAAATAAAATTTCTGACATTGGGTTCTATCATATCTACTTTATGTCATATAAACGTGTTTACGTTCGTTAAGAACTAAGTATTTTTAATGTGGTTTGTGTCAACTTTATGTCATATTAAACAATGTGTTCGTTATGTCTAATAACTTACATTAAGATTATTGATATAGTAAGATGTGACAAAATGTTATACTAACTCTCTTAACCAACTAACACTAGTCATCAAAATTGGATAAACTTAACTAATAAAAAATTTGGATAAACTTAACCAACAAAATAAAGTAGATAGAACACTAGCTCATCTATATCAAAAATGAATTTGGCTCAGATACCAACTTATGTAGGATGACTTGATCGATAAAAATAATAAATTAACATACTCGGATACCAACTGATGTGGGGGCTAAAGCGTAAGAAATAATTAAAAGAACACGCTATCAAAATTCCGTTATTTTCAAACGAATACAACAACACGATAAGCTTCTAATTTCTATTGATTTATAAGAATATCAGGAATATAGGCATCAAACTCTTTGATTCGTACAGAAAAAAGAGTTTATGAAAATTTGGAGAAAAATTAATATTTCAATTAAAAAAAAACCTTTTGTGCCATAAGGCTTGCAACTCATATTCAGATAACAACTAAACTCTAGATAATGAGTAACTCTGGATAATGATTTAAATTTAAAAATCCTAATATTCAGAATTAATTCGAAATAAAAGATATTAAAATTTGAATTTATTTAATAAAGAAAATACTAACTAAAAAATAATTAAAAACTCAATTTTCATCAATAACCTTTTCAGGTTTTTGATACTTTTCATCGTCATATATGGTTTATGTTGACAAATACCACCGATCGGTATTATTTTCCGGTGATTGTAGTACATTAGAATTTAATTCCGTGATTTTTGGGATTCATTGATTGAAGAATATCAAAGAATTAACTAAAGCCGATGATTGAAGAATATGATTTATGCGATTACATCCGTTACCTTTTTTAAGTTCCTTAATCGTGTAACTTAGTTTCCTTGGCTAGCTTTTTCAGAATGAACATGTTTCTGTTGAGTAGCCACTGCCAAAACATTGTTGTTTACCTCAAATATTTCTGACAATTTATGGCTCTTTTATTACTGTGATGACCGATGAGGAATAGAGAAAATGGCAGGAATTAACAATGCCAATTAAGGCCAAGAGATGGAACAAACTAGAGAATAAGGAAAATAATTTGCTTGGGCAAGGAAGATCACTTAAAATAAATAAATTTTTGGGAAATGAATGCCAAGAAGAGAAACACAAAAAACTCAGAATACAAGTGCACAGACAACTCTGATACCATGAAGATGAATGTGTGTATGTTCTTCTATTACAAAATCATGAATCTATATAATTATAGAGTCGTTTGTACCATACAGAAAAGGAAAAACTTACTTCCTAAAAATACTATCGAACAATCACGGGACACTTTCAAAGTCGGCCTTAATTTATAAAATTATGGAATCAACTAGCAATCAGCCTTCATCAAATCAACTAATAACCAGCCTTTGACTTCCCATTTTATAGGGATTGATTTGTCAACATTAATTCCTCATTTATGTCACTGTATAATTTCTGTAGTTTGTGTAATTTGTACACTATATATTTTGTACTTTTGTTGATAGCAATTATGAATCAAACTCACTCTTTTTACAATTAATATTGAAAAAATAATAAAATGCATTTTGTTTGCACATACAAAGGCGGCTCGACAAATTGAATTTCTGATTGGAAGGAGATCAGCTGGTCCTAACACTTATAGTTTAAGCGATGCTTTAGGAATTGCACAGCACCACGATGCTGTCACTGGTACATCTAGACTTCATACTACAAGTGACTATGCAAAACGCTTGGCAATTGGAGCGTCAGAGGTGGGCTTATACATAATTTTTCACTATAATTACCTCTACCACCATTGGACCTTATGCTTCCTTATGCTTATTCACCGTTATAAATTTTCTCACCCATATAAGCATCCAAATGCCGTTTTAACTTCCGTAGGCGGAAATCACCGTGAATTCAGCTTTGTCATGTCTGATTGATTCAAAATGTAATGGCCAGTGTACTACACCCACAATGACCTTTAGCCAGGTGACATTTCTCTTTCTACTAATTGTTTCAGTTTCCTAATGAATGTCCCAGTAATAGTTGTTCCAGTCATCAAATGGCTGTTTTCAGCAAGGAATGCACTGAGGTGGCTGTTTTCTTGTTTAAAATTGTTATGCTCTCCCTTTATGGAATTACAAACTAAGAGCTTCAACTTGTTGAGAACAGGGAAGGTTGCAAACTCATTTTTACTTCTTCAAATATATAGTTTAATAAAGAAGTATACTCTTAATCATCAGCTTATCACTTTTGCTTGTAAATTCTTAGTGACAGAGTACTGTGCCAATTTGACAAAATGGCCTCATATCCTTCAAACAGCTAAACAGTCATTTTATTACTGAAATAGAACTTCTTTAAGTATATGGTCATTTTCTACCCTTGCAATTTCATGGAAGTTTCAAAAATTGAATGAGTTGATTTATGATTTTTTCTCCTTTATGGCAGACACTTCGTTGATTAGGAGTGGATTTTCCTTTGAACTGAAACATGAAGAATCTGTAAATTGTTTAAATAATTTTAGGTGAAAACAGACCGGAGAGTATAAAAATAAAAATTTCAAGTATTCCTGTGTTGGCTCTTATCAGCAATTTTTTTAAATGTAGTCACATGTTCTATATTTTCAAAACAAAAGGAGAAAAGGAAACTTCTGCCTTTTCTGAATCTACATCCAAAATAGAGATGATTTTTTCAATTTTCTGTTATTCAATGATGTCAGATAATCGCTAAAGACTTGTAGCAGGAGATGCATGAAATGCAATTTTATGCATTGCAGTTCATCAAACTGTTGCTGTGATTTGATTGATAATTTATTTAGGTTAAATACATGTTTGGAAATGTATTGTATACTCCCTATAGACCTTCCTCGGCCGATTTGAATGTCATTTGGGAATTTTTTAAGCATTAAAGCATTGGTTGTATTCAGATAATCAGTTTGTGCCATCCTGGTCTAATGCTGTCTTTTCTTTCTTTTCATTTTTTAATTTGTGAACAGTGTCAACTACTCAATATAAGTTTCTGTCCACCTACGGAGGCTGATATTCCCAAGGGGAAGAGTTTGGTAATGGATTTTTTTCCTGCTTATGCAACCAATTTAAGGCTCTGGGAAATATAATCAGTATTTCTATTTTCAGGTGGTTGTGGCATACAATCCACTTGGATGGGAACGTATTGACTTTGTCAGGATCCCGGTGAGTTTTTTTTTTTTT
>CAIGRB010099689.1:32535-57229 GCA_903798255.1 Fraxinus quadrangulata
TGTGTTGGCATTCAAGTATAACCACTAGATGTGTAATTTACAGGTTAATGATCATTATCTTGTTGTTAAAGATTCAATGGGCAAAATTATTGAGTCGCAATATGTAGAGTTGGACAATGTTACAAGCAACATGAGAAGATTCTATGTCGAAGCATATATTGGAATTTCACCAGAAGAAGCTCCAAAATACTGGCTTATCTTTCAAGTATCTGTGCCACCTATGGGTTGGAATACTTACTTCATTTCTAAAGCATCTCAGAAAGGTTCAAGTTCTTTTTTTTTCTCAACAGGCTACCATTCTTATCATGGTTGCTTTCTTTTTCTTTCTAATTTCAACATATCTGCACTCAATTTCTAATTAGAGGCACTCTTCATAATTCGAGCGCATAACAGTATAAAATAGAAAAGAATGTCATAAAGTAATAGAGTTACATCATCTTATTCTCAAAATATTATTTAAGTATTCATTTTTTTGCAATGTTATGTGGACTTGGGATAGGCAAAGGCCAAACATTATTTTGTTAATCTTCATTCTTTAAATTTCAAATGAAGTTTAGTAATAAAACTGGTTTAAGATGCTTATTCAACTGTACTTGAAATAATTGTAGAAAATATTAACATATTTGATATACTTTCTAAATCTATCCATTTCATAATCTATGAGATATATACCACGCTCTTGGCTGAGTGCCAATTTTTTTACATCAGTAACTCATGCATTTAGAAAATTGAAAGTAATATAAGCTGCTATAATGATGCAGGAAATAGTAGAAGTGTGTATGTGTCTATGGTGGATCCTCCGAAGGAAGAAACTATTGAAATTGGACTGGGAAACTTGAAGTTGTCCTTTTCTTCAGCATCTGGGGAACTTGAACGAATGTTCAATTCTAAATCTGGGGTAAGATCCATGTACTTAATAGGCACGCATTTTTTTTTTTAAGCTCTGGTTTTCTAGTTGCAACCCTGTCCAACATCTTCAAATTATAGGTTTGATATGATTGTCAGCAACATAGGGTTAGAACTGGTGAATTTTAATTTTCGGAAAACAATTCAATTTTATGACTTAAAACAAACAATTAGATGTTATCTTGAGCCTTTCCTTGTTCACAAAAAGTGGAGCACGAGGATCACCCTGATCATAATGATAAAGACCCTATTTAAAATAAATAAATAAATATATATGTGTGTGTGTGTGTGTGTGTGTGTTTGTCAATGAGATTGAATAAGATTATAGAGATCGTCGAAGATTACGATTATATTATCATTATTATTATTATTATCATATATAGATAGATTGTTTTTACCATATTTAGTTATGATTTTGGTTCTATATAATGAGAGAACCTCTCACATAGAGGGGATCGAGTCTTATTAGATATTATTGTGTATATTTGACATGATTGTGTATACATGAACGTTCAAGTACCATACATTGGCAAGCTCCTAAAGATATGCGAAGATGGTGGCCAGTCCAAGAAAGTAAAAATTCCATATTATCTAAGAGTTATGGAGGTAGCTGAGAATGAATTATTTTTTGCCACGTGTGAAGGCACTGGCCTTGCAAATATCAACCCTTTGGAAGCGATTGCTGGCAAATGCAATGTCTGCATCTCAAGTGACAACAAAAATCCACAACCCTCAGTTGAAGAAATTCAGATGGCTGGCTATGTATTTTACCGCCTTTTCGACGTAAAAAACTGTCAGATATTGGATAAGATGGACGATGGTCGGATTTATAGATTAAATGGCTTTTTGATGTGGGTCTGCCAATTTTATGGGTGCAGGACGGCGAGAAGCAACGACAATGTCCAAGAAGATGAAGTTGAGTATTTTTGGGCCGATTGTAAGGCAAAGTTTTGGCTGCTTCTGTTTAGTTGGCCTGTTTGTTGGGCCATTGATGGGCTGGCCTTTATTTTGTAGCTACCCATTGGGGCTTAATTTGGATCTAAGGAATTTTGGGCTTGCTATTTAGTGTGGGCTGCTTTGTGTGTTGGAATTGCAATAATTGTTTTGGGATTTGTTAACTTGGTAGGTTAAAGTGCAGACAATAACGTATTGGGCTTGCTGTCTTATTTCATCTTGGATTCTCGGAGGAGGATCATCTTTGAGTTTTTGGTGTAGGTTGTTTTGTGAGATTTCTTCCACCTGCAGTATCTGGAGTTTTGGCGTTGGAACTTTTGTCGGAAACCGAATTATGTGTTCGACTAAGTTCTCCTGACAGATAGAACTCACTGTGTGTCGACACACTTCGTGAATTTCTTTTAGAAATTCTTCTTAAGGAGTGTGAGTTCTCTGGAGTATCTTTAGAGTGTACTTTGTTGGTTATTGCACTATTTGTTGTTCTTGGTATCTCGTCGTTACTAATTTTCGTAGATGATTGCTCTGATTTGGATTTTTACTTCGTGGGCACAAATATTGTTACTATCGCCAGTTCATGATTGCAAATTGATGCTTTTACCAACATCAATTTCAAGGAATGTCAATGAAATTGAATAAGATTACGGAGATCGTCGAAGATTACGATTATATTATCATTATTATTATTATTATCATATATAGATAGATTGTTTTTACCATATTTAGTTATGATTTTGGTTCTATATAATGAGAGAACCTCTCACATAGAGGGGATCGAGTCTTATTAGATATTATTGTGTATATTTGACATGATTGTGTATACATGAACGTTCAAGTACCATACATTGGCAAGCTCCTAAAGATATGCGAAGATGGTGGCCAGTCCAAGAAAGTAAAAATTCCATATTATCTAAGAGATATGGAGGTAGCTGAGAATGAATTATTTTTTGCCACGTGTGAAGGCACTGGCCTTGCAAATATCAACCCTTTGGAAGCGATTGCTGGCAAATGCAATGTCTGCATCTCAAGTGACAACAAAAATCCACAACCCTCAGTTGAAGAAATTCAGATGGCTGGCTATGTATTTTACCGCCTTTTCGACGTAAAAAACTGTCAGATATTGGATAAGATGGACGATGGTCGGATTTATAGATTAAATGGCTTTTTGATGTGGGTCTGCCAATTTTATGGGTGCAGGACGGCGAGAAGCAACGACAATGTCCAAGAAGATGAAGTTGAGTATTTTTGGGCCGATTGTAAGGCAAAGTTTTGGCTGCTTCTGTTTAGTTGGCCTGTTTGTTGGGCCATTGATGGGCTGGCCTTTATTTTGTAGCTACCCATTGGGGCTTAATTTGGATCTAAGGAATTTTGGGCTTGCTATTTAGTGTGGGCTGCTTTGTGTGTTGGAATTGCAATAATTGTTTTGGGATTTGTTAACTTGGTAGGTTAAAGCGCAGACAATAACGTATTGGGCTTGCTGTCTTATTTCATCTTGGATTCTCGGAGGAGGATCATCTTTGAGTTTTTGGTGTAGGTTGTTTTGTGAGATTTCTTCCACCTGCAGTATCTGGAGTTTTGGCGTTGGAACTTTTGTCGGAACCCGAATTATGTGTTCGACTAAGTTCTCCTGACAGATAGAACTTACTGTGTGTCGACACACTTCGTGAATTTCTTTTAGAAATTCTTCTTAAGGAGTGTGAGTTCTCTGGAGTATCTTTAGAGTGTACTTTGTTGGTTATTGCACTATTTGTTGTTCTTGGTATCTCGTCGTTACTAATTTTCGTAGATGATTGCTCTGATTTGGATTTTTACTTCGTGGGCACAAATATTGTTACTATCGCCAGTTCATGATTGCAAATTGATGCTTTTACCAACATCAATTTCAAGGAATGTCAATGAAATTGAATAAGATTACGGAGATCGTCGAAGATTACGATTATATTATCATTATTATTGTTATCATATATAGATAGATTGCTTTTACCATATTTAGTTATGATTTTAGTTTTATATATATATATATATATATTTGAAAAGTAATCAAGTATTTTATTAATCATTGCATAAAACACAGGAAGTGTATTATCAATTTAAATTAGAAAGTAACATGAAATTAGGCAGCCCATCTGTATGTCTAGAAGCAGCAGCATTAGAAATAAAACAATTCTCTAATCTGCTCTATTGTCCGTGGTTGGCCTTCAAAACAGTGATTGTTTCTTTCCCTCCACACATACCATACGATACAGCCCGGAATAAGGTCCCATACAAGTTTGCTATCCTTGTCTCTAAACTTTCTCCATGCCTTTAGTATGTCCTCCATACGCCTCGGTAACACCCAATCCATGTGTTGCGACACCAGAATATCGTTCCACAGTAAACGAGCAATTTACACTTGCATACCATTTTCCAGGGAAATGAACTCTCTACAGGACCCAATAAAGATCTAAAATAAGTGCTAACTGAAAAAATATCATCTCGTGTTAACCTCCACCTGCTACATTCACCTTCTCCTGTCTTGATATGTACCTCGTACAAAGATGTCAAAAGCAGCGCATAATCATCCAATTCTCAGTCCTGAAAACCCGGCCGAAGACAATGTTCCAACTAGAGCTCCCATTATGGATATCTAAAACATCATTCACCATGGCATACGACTCCAATGCAATACGATACAAAGAAAGAAATCCCACCTTAAGCGGTTGATCTCCACACTAACAATCATCCCAAAAGCTGATGGTATCACCATTCCCCACTACAAAAGACAACCAATCCCGAAAGTCGCTCCACCCTCGCCTGATATACCGCCACAAACTCACCCCATAAGAACCACGTCTCTCACCTGAGCACTATCCCCCCTCCATAACACCATATTTTGCCCCTATAATATCTCTCCAAAACTCTCCCTCTCCACTCCGAATCGCCACAACCATTTACCCAACAAGACCTTATTAAACAGTACTAGACTTATCATTCCGAGACCACCGAATCCAATAGGAGAACAAACTGCACGCCAGTTAACCAAATGTAATTTCCTCTCCTCCCCTAGTCTTCCCCAAAGAAAGTCCCTTTGGAACCTCTCTAATCTTTTTGCCACTGCAATAGAAATGGGGAACAATGACAGGAAATAAGTAGGGAGATTTAACAAAGTGGACTTTATAAGAGTAAGAAGGCCTCCCTTTAGAAGGTACATACGTTTCCATCCCGCTAGCCTTCTCTCCACCCTCTCCACAATACTGTTCCAAATCTGTGTGCTTTTAAACCGTGCTCCTAAAGGAAGCCCAATATATATCATAGGCAATTGTGCCACCCTGCAACCCAAGATCACAGTCAACTCCTCCACGTTATCAACCTCTCCCACTTTGATAGCCTCAGACTTTCCCAAATTTTTTTTCAATCCAGAAACAGCTTCAAAGCACAAGAGTAAATGACGCAAGTTCCTGAATTGCTCATCATCCGCATCACAGAAAATCAGCGTATCATTTGCAAATAGTAGGTGAGAAACCTGCAACTGCTCAACAGCAAAGTCCCTTAACAAATTTTGTCTCACGGCCTTCTCAAGCATCCTACTAAATGCTTCCATAACGATGACAAACAGCAAAGAAGACAGAGAATCCCCCTGCCTCAATCCTCTACTACTACAAAAATAACCCCCCCGGAATGCCATTCACCATAACTGAGAATGAAACCGTGGAGATACAAAATTGAATATTATTGTGTATATTTGACAATATATATATACACACACCTAAAGAACAAACTTAGCCACTGGCATAAAAAGGTCTATTCTAAAGTTAATTGCAGAGTTAAAAATTCTTATGGCCTTGTATATCTAAATATTCTTTTATATATTTAATTCTTTATTTATTACTAAATAATCTAAAATAAAATCTAATTGTTAAAATATATCTTAATTTTTTTAATCTTTATGTAACCTATTTGATAAATGTTTTCTCATAAAATTTTGTTTTTTTCAAAAATAACTTTAATCCTAATCAGTACTCTGCTTAGTTTTCTGTAAATCTTTAAAATGCTTAAATAAATCCCTTTTTTTTTACCACCTAAGACATATCAACTTTAACCTGATTCCTTTCTATAAGGTCACCCGAGGCACTACCTTAAAGAATTCCTAGGTTAATTAATTCCCTTTCCCTAGTATTCAAGAGAACAACAAAAAGGCTCACTCCAGCCAAAAATTCTCACCAACCTGGGTCAATTAGGATTAACCTAAAAACAGTATGGCTTCTAAAAATCAAGTTATGCTTTTATGATATGCATAGGATGTAATGAATTATCATAAACAGATAATCTACAACATATTAACTATATAAACTATAAATCTAAACAAAAATTTAAAAATATTTTTCAAGGGATTTATAAAATCGTCTTAAAGAATTACAACTAAGGATTTTCCTTTCAGGAAGTCCCTAAAAAATTGAAATAAAACTCTGAAAATATAAAAATACTTTAAATATTTATAAGATTTTCTATTTCAGCTGTACAATGGTTTTTGGATTGAGATTTTTCCTAAGGAAGATTTCAAATGATTTTTGAGAACAGGAGTACACATGCTCTGAACTTTGCCTCTTTCAAATGAAATCTTATCCTTTTATAGAGAAATTCTTAGGAGCTGATTGTCTATTTTACCCTTAATGGGAATCTTCTTTATTACAAAAATCTTCACGCTTCTTTATGTCAAGTCTTTTTTTTCCCATGTCTTGCTTTTTATCAAAATTCTTCAATAAGTCTTTTGTCTTCATGCTTTGGCTACTTTATTTCAAATCTTCTTTTCTAAAGTAATTTATCTTCTTGTGTCAGCAGAATCAAGTGTTTAGATTATGTTCTACAACTGATGAAAAAGACATTCCACTATCTGAATTATTGTAACCTTGGTCTTGTTCTTGATCTTCATTCTCATTACTTGCTTGAGAAAAATCTTCTGAAATTTTTTCTTTTCGTGGACATACTTGAATTTCTTCTTCCATGATTTCTTTTCTTTCAAGAATTTTTTCAAATGCTTTTTTTATAGCTTCATCTAATTTTTCTTTAACATCATAATTTTTCTTTTTCTTTATAGTAATTTTCTTTTTTCCTTCTAGAAATACTTCATTGTTCTTTGGCAAATTCTAAACATCTTTGATTTGTGATAATAATTTATTAATAGAAATCAAATCTTCATCTGGGTCTTGCCTGTCTTGAATAATACTTTCTCCTTTGTCCTGGAAAATATTCTGGTCATCATCGTTCTGAGATAAATTTTCAACTGGTGGCTTCTGAGTCTCATCTGCAGTATATTTGACTAAATAATCAAATTTTCCACTTGACTGGCCTAATGTATCCCAAATCTGTTGAGTTTGATCTGTTACAGAATTATGAGTCTGTTGAGTCTGATTAAGTAATTTAGTAGAAGAATCAACAATCTTTTGAGTTCGTTGAACTTTTGGCAAGTTCATAGCCATAAACGGATTTGATGAGTCTTTACTAGCAACCGTTAAAGCTGGACTAGCTATTGACTTCTTAGGCTCAATAGTACCTTTAGGATAAATGAGTTTTAACTCAATTATCTCCTTTTCCAATTTTGCAATTTTCTTATAGAGAGAGGATCTTTCTGAAATAAGATTCTAGTTTGATTCATTGATGATCTTGAAATTGTTCTGCATACACTCACAATGGGTACAGAAAATATTTTTGTCTTTACTAGGAGAGAAATCTAATGGAGGATCTGAGTAATTTTTAAGAGAAGGAGAAATATAAAAATTTAAGCCAATATTTTATCTGGCTGCATCTAGGGCTTCTTGTAAATTTGTAAAACCTTTATGCAGTGGATCTTTAAAATTTCTTATGCTTTATACTGCTTCTAACCAAGAATGAAAAACTCCTAGAGTTCTACCTTTTGCAACAACATAAAATTTAAATCTATTTTTATGCTGATTAAAATGTTCTGATAATAATGCAAGAAAATACTTTTGATCTTTTTGACTCTTATTATAAGAAATCCAAAGATTGTCTAAAATGCATTTTTCTTCTTTTGAAAGTGAAATATGAGGTAAAACTTTAAATGAATTATTACTTGCAGGAAAACATAAAAGTTCTTGATTACCAAATCTCATGTGTTCTTGATAATTAGGTTTGTTCTGAGTAGATGAGTTCTGTAATAATGCTGAGAATGAAAATGAGAATGATAATTAGGAAAACATACAAAGGTTTTGAAAAATTTCAGAAGATTTTTCTCAAGCAAGTGATGAGAATGAAGATCAAGACAAAGGTTACAATAATTCAGATAGTGGGATGTCTTTTTCATCAGTTGCAGAACATAATCTAAACACTTGATTCTGCCGACACAAGAAGATAAATTACTTTAGAAAAGAAGATTTGAAATAAAGTAGCCGAAGCATGAAGACAAAAGACTTATTGAAGAATTTTGATAAAAAGCAAGACATGGGAAAAAAAAGACTTGACATAAAGAAGCGTGAAGATTTTTGTAATAAAGAAGATTCCCATTAAGGGTAAAATAGGCAATCAGCTCCTAAGAATTTCTCTATAAAAGGATAAGATTTCATTTGAAAGAGGCAAAGTTCAGAGCATGTGTACTCCTGTTCTCAAAAATCATTTGAAATCTTCCTTAGGAAAAATCTCAATCCAAAAACCATTGTACAGCTGAAATAGAAAATCTTATAAATATTTAAAGTATTTTTATATTTTCAGAGTTTTATTTCAATTTTTTAGGGACTTCCTGAAAGGAAAATCCTTAGTTGTAATTCTTTAAGACGATTTTATAAATCCCTTGAAAAATATTTTTAAATTTTTGTTTAGATTTATAGTTTATATAGTTAATATGTTGTAGATTATCTGTTTATGATAATTCATTACATCCTATGCATATCATAAAAGCATAACTTGATTTTTAGAAGCCATACTGTTTTTAGGTTAATCCTAATTGACCCAGGTTGGTGAGAATTTTTGGCTGGAGTGAGCCTTTTTGTTGTTCTCTTGAATACTAGGGAAAGGGAATTAATTAACCTAGGAATTCTTTAAGGTAGTGCCTCGGGTGACCTTATAGAAAGGAATCAGGTTAAAGTTGATATGTCTTAGGTGGTAAAAAAAAAGGGATTTATTTAAGCATTTTAAAGATTTACAGAAAACTAAGCAGAGTACTGATTAGGATTAAAGTTATTTTTGAAAAAAACAAAATTTTATGAGAAAACATTTATCAAATAGGTTACATAAAGATTAAAAAAATTAAGATATATTTTAACAATTAGATTTTATTTTAGATTATTTAGTAATAAATTAAATATATAAAAGAATATTTAGAATATACAAGACCATAAGAATTTTTAACTCTGCAATTAACTATAGAATGGACCCTTTTATGCCAGTGGCTGAGTTTATTCTTTAGTTTAGACTAATTTATCAAACAATTCTTGCTTTTGGTGTTGTTTTTCGTTTTGTGAAAGTGAGGCATTAGTGATGTTATTACTTTTTAAGTGAGAAACTTATGAACAATGTACACCTTTTATTATGTCATTATCTTGTTAACTTAAAAACCTTCTAGTTCACCTTTTGTGATGCCAAATATTATTTCTATCTAGTACTAGACGATCAATAAATTTTAAAGGCAAGATGGGGTCTGAGTTAAATTATTGACAGTAGGAACTTCACTAAATTCATTTTAATTCTCTCTTCATGCTCTGAGCCAAAATGTACTGTTGGCAAGTGTTATAGTGGAATGATGGTCATAATTGAGCAAGTTTTTTATTTATTTATTTATTTATTTTGGTGGGGGTGGGGGGACCGTTGCACCAATTAATTTGTTCAAACATCATAGTTATCCAAGATGTTCAAGGCATCTTCATTTAAGGTGTTATAGATTCTTAAATCCTCTCCCAATAATAGATATGCATGCCAAAATGTCTAGTTTTTTTTCATTTCATTTGGGGTTGGGAATCTGATACATTATTAGCAGCAATTTATGTGTAAGCATATAGTTCTCTCTGAATTATAGGCCATGTCTGAAAGAAATGTGCTCACCTATACATTATTAATGTGGTTTTACCAGATCGATATGCCAGTACAACAAAGCTATCTTTGGTATGCTTCAAGTGAAGAATCTGAGGTATACTCTCAACGGTTTATGAAACGAAACACAAATACCTAATTCCATTTGAATGGATGCAGTAATTTCTATATGTTAATCATATCATTTCTTGCAGTCCTCTGATGCATACCATTTTCGGCCTAATGGATCTACTCCTCAAGCTCTCTCAAGATCAGTGAGTTATCTTTTCTCCAGCTAAAGTTAGGTGCTACCAAAGTTAATCTTCCAGAGCAATGGATCATTAGTTCCTGCTCAAAGCCGATTGGATCAAATATTGGCATGCCGCACTTTGCTTGTTTATTTGTTACTTTCATTATATTAACTACTAATAATCCGTATGCTGATTGCAGGTTCCCTTGAAGGTCGCTCGGGGTCCACTGGTTCATGAAGTTCACCAGCAATTTGATTCATGGATCTACCAGGTAAATTTAACATGCAAATATATCTCTAAACTATACAATTAAGCGTCTGTACAATCTTCACTTAGTATTTTACCTATGCTGCCTTACTGTGTGCTATCTTACTGAACATTTTTTTTTTTTTTCATTATTGGGTGGTGGAAATTCTTAAACAGATGGCATGTAAAAAATGACATTTATCATCATTTTCTGTACCACTGTTGTGGCACTTATCAGAAAGTATTCATGCCTAAAATTTTCAGATAACTAGAATTTACAAAGACAGAGAGCATGCTGAAGTTGAGTTCACTGTAAGTCAGTCTTGTTTACTTTGCCTTTCCCGTGGTAGATAATTTTCTTTTCCCATATAAATTTTCAGAACATTCACTCTTTTTATTTTTCTTTTCCGTTTTCCGGTCTCGTGGCACTTTATTTTCCCTTTCTGTAACTATGGTTTGATACATGATTCTAATTGAAGATTGGTCCAATTCCTGCGGAGAATACTGTTGGGAAAGAAATTATTACAAGCATGACAACCAGCATGTCCACTGAGAAAGCCTTCTATACAGATTCCAATGCAAGGGACTTTCTCAAACGGGTAACTCTTGATTTATATGTTGTCTGTCTTATGATTTCTGATACTTAGATTTTTACTCATCTTATTACCCACCGATATTTTTTTATTTTATTTTGTTACCCATGTTCTCATATAACACATTCTGTCACCCTGTAATTAGATGAGAACAGTGTATTTAACAATATTTTCCTTGAAGTCTATGCTCCGAGAAATAGTGTTACATATGTCAATCAGTCAGTGTGAATTACAAAAAAAATATTTGCTACTAGTTAGTAGTCACGTAACTTTTATACCAAAATTTTAAAATATCAGCAAAATTGCAAATACAATTGCACCAAGTTGTCGTAGTATGATAACAGAGTAAAATACTGGGGTCTCGAAAAATAAAGTACATATCTATGAGTGGTGTGTAGAAGAATAGAACTGTAAAAAGAGATCATTTTTATCTCCACCATGTACAGGTTTTGTGGATTTTTATTTGCTAAAAGTTTGTTTGATCAAGCTGATTTTGTTTGAAATGAATATCTAGAACAGGGAAAGCTGATGAAATTAGCAAATGCCAGAGTGTTTATATTCAGTGATTATTGTAAGGGATAAAATTGTTTGCCAAGAGTCCAGGTTTTAATTGTCCGTGCATTCGGGATGAATGTCGAAAATTGTGTCTATCCTGACAGCATGGACATTTTCCATAATTAGCTTTCCATGTTCTTCTGTTTCTTTGACTTCTCAAAGTGTATTTTTCATTATTTAGCTAATTTTGCTTCAGTGGCATGAATAGCTAAACTATGATATATGGAAAAATAACATGTGTAGTTCCACTTCCATAAGCATGTATTAGTAATTAGCTCTACTGGTTATTATCTGACAGACACTTGGTTGCTCTATTACTTGCTTTTTCATTTTCGTCTTGTAGATTAATCTTCATTATTGTGCTTTTTCTATGAAGTTGACTTTATTATCCCATTTCGTTTTCAGATTCGAGATTATAGGTCCGACTGGAACCTCACCGTTACTCAACCTGTAGCTGGAAACTACTATCCAGTAATTTTCGTGACTTCAACTTAATTTTAATTTACATATTTTACTTGAAGAAAACTAGATATTCGTGTAAAGTAAATGGACTTTTTAGCCAGTTGGACTACTTGTCAAACTAACGAGACTCATATCTTCTCATGATATATTTGAACTTCACACTATAGGACTGATCTTGCCCTTGGCGATGGAGATCAAGATAGAGATTAAAATAAAGATAGATTTTTTAATTAGGAGTCCATAATAAGAGATTGATTTAAAATAGATTTAATTAGACTAGATAAGATTTGTTTTGATATTTTAATAGTTATTAGAAGTTTGTTTCATTTTAGATTCTTAGTTTACTTTCCCCATAAATAGAGGGGCTTGTTCATTGTAATTGACAACATGGATATATGAATTAAAGTGATTTTCCTCTTGCTCTCAATTCTTCTCTTCTTTGCACCCCTTTCTCTTCTTGTTCCTAATTGTTCGTTAACAAGTTATACGCATCCTGTGTCAATTGGAGTGGACTCTCTAAGTGTATTCTAGGTAATATCTTGGGTACCTAAAGACTGATGAGGACCTGGATGGATGAGATCCAAGCAAGGTTTTAACATTTCTGCTAAAATAAGTATTTGAATCCCTTTTGGATATCAAATCTAGATTTTTCCAAATTATGAATACTGTGACAGTTCAAAAGAATAAAAAATCACCAAAATTAACGTTACACATCTTCTGAGATCAAACAACAGGCCTAATGTGAAATTTTGTTTGTCTTTCAATGCTACAAGATCTTCTTGTTTAACTAACTGATTTTTCACTTGACATGATCCTCAGCCACATTGCGCCATTGTCTTTGCCTGGATAATTAACTCAATTATTGGAAACCCTTAAGAAGGGAAGATATCATCATTTTAATTTGTCAAGACGGTACATATTGATTGATGGCCATTGTGTAAAAATGAAAATAATGGACTCAATCAAAATTTTCTCTTTTTTATGCGTGTCTATGGTTGATTACTATGATTACTAATCATTGTTGACTTATTCCTATTACCTTATGTGGTTGTATTTGTATTTGGGAAGAAAGCTGATTTCTAGGAATTAGATTTATTTACTTTCCTTGTATATTCTATGCTTGTACAATATATATACACAATAGACACAGTAATAAAGGGCAACGAATTTTACAAAAATTCTCTTGATTATTCGGCCTTCTTTTGTCATGGTATCAGAGCGAGGTTGCTAAGATTCTTACCGGGTGTGAGTTTTTTTTCGATCGGACTTCTGTTTCGGTATTGGGGCTGGTTGTTGGTGTGGCGAGAGTGGATCGAACACGCGATCCTCAAATTTTCGGTCTTCTTCTACGGGTTTCCTATTCCAACGAGTGATCTGCCTTTCGAAGTTTTCGCTGGGTTCTGCCTTTTATTGGTTTTTCCTTAGTTCAGCACTTTGGATGGTGAATCTAGGGCTCTTGGGTATGTACTGTAGCCTCCGGTTGTCGGGCTTCCTCTGGTTCTTCCTCTGCCAGCTTTCTCTGGTTCTCCCTGTGCCGGTTTCCTTTGGTTGAATATTTCATTTGGGCCACTCTTTAATATTTGGGACATTTGTGCCTTTCTTGGTTATTTAATTCTTTGGGCCATTATTTAATATTTGGGTCTCTTTATTGGGTTGAATATTTAATTCATAATGTCATCTGATAAGTTAGACTCATTTCTTATTCGTTTTAATGGAAAAAATTACTCGGCTTGGGAGTTCCAATTTCAACTATTTGTCAAAGGTAAGGAGTTATGGGGTCATCTTGATGGCAGTGATCCTATTCCGAAAGATGCCGAAGCTTTATCGAAGTGGGAAATCAAGGATGCTCGGGTTATGACCTGGATCCTTAGTTCGGTTGAATCTCAATTCATTCTCAATCTGAGGCCTTACAAAACTGCTGCTGATATGTGGGCTTATCTTGGCAAGGTTTACAAACAGAACAATACCGCTAGACATTTTCAATTGGAGTTTGAAATGGCTAACTTTACACAGGGAAGTCTATCAATTGAAGAATATTTTTCAGGTTTTCAAAATCTTTGGGTTGAATATTCGGATATTGTTTATGCTGATGTTCCAACTACAGCTCTATCTGTTGTTCAAACAGTACATGAGACAAGCAAGAGGGACCAATTCTTGATGAAGCTACGTCCCGATTTTGAGACTGTACGATCTAATTTGATGAACCGTCATCCTGTACCATCTCTAAATACTTGTTTGAGTGAACTTCTTCGTGAGGAGCAACGTATCCTTACCTAGGCTACCATGGAACACAGGGATACTGTTATTGGTCCAGTTACTGTGGCTTATGCAGCACAAAGGAGGAATAAGGGTCGAGACATGCGTGCTGTCCAGTACCATAACTGTAGAGCTTTTGGTCACTTTGCTCTGGATTGTCCTAAGAAACTCTGTCATTACTGCAAGAAACCAGCTTATCACATTACTGTTTGTCCCATTCGACCTGCAAGGAAGCCTATCGCTGCCTATCATGCCTCCACTGGTGCCTCTAGTTTTGCGACATTGCCTGCTGCCTCACATGTTGTTCCTAATCCCGCTCCTGCATCCACCCTCACCCCTGAAATGGTACAACAAATGAACAATTCTACCTTCTCTGCTTTTGGACTCTCAGGTAATACAACCTCTTCTAAGCCTTGATTTTTTGACTCCGGAGCCTCTAACCACATGACCAATACGGTTAGTCATCTTTCCAATCTAAGAGAATATGATGGCAATCTCAAAATTCACACCGCTAATGGCAGTTCTCTACCTATCAGCGTTGTTGGTGACCTTTCGTCTTCCTTAACTAATGTTTTTGTATCTCCTAACCTCTGACAAATTTAATTTCGGTTGGCCAATTAGTTGAACATAATTATGACGTTCATTTCTCTCGCTCTGGTTATGTTGTACAGGATCCAGTGTCCGGGAAGACGATCGCGACGGCTCTTTCCTTTGCATCTTTCTTCCTCCCCTAGTTTTTCTTTGCTTTCCTTTGCATGTAATACTATTAGTACCGATTCTAAATTGTGGCATAAACGTTTAGGCCACCCAAACTCTGATGTACTTCGTACTTTATTTCGTTTTGCCTTATTGGGTAATAAAGCATGTTCTTCTGATCTTTCTTTTGATTGTACTGCATACAAAATTGGCAAAAGTAAAGTTTTACCTTTTCCCTCCCAGGGATCTCATTGTTTCGATATTATTCATAGTGATGTTTGGGGGATTTCACCTATTATTTCTCACGCCCGTTATAAGTACTTTGTTACTTTCATTGATGATTTCAGTCGCTTTACTTGGATCTATTTTTTAAGGGCCAAAGTCGAGGTCTTTTCAGCCTTTAGGCGTTTCCTTGCTTTTATTGAGACTCAATTTTCTAGAGGCATAAAAATCTTGCGATCTGATTCTCGGGGGGAATATATGTCCAATGAGTTTCAAAACATTCTCCAAACTAAGGGTATCATCTCCCAAAGTTCTTGTCCTTCGACGCCGCAGCAAAACAGTGTTGCTGAGAGAAAGAATCGTCACCTTATCGATATGGTGCGGACTCTTTTACTTGACTCATCTGTACCTTCTCAATTTTGGTGTGAAGCAATTTCAACTTCGGTTCATTTAATTAATCGTTTACCCTCTCCCACTTTAAATCATGATTCTCCATTCTTTAAGATGTACGGACATTCACCGTCATACTCCGATCTGCGTACATTTGGTTGCGTTTGTTTCGTGCATCTTCCTGCTCATGAGCGTCATAAGCTGACCGCTCAATCTGTTAAGTGTGCTTTCCTTGGTTCTGTTGTCTCTCATAAGGGCTATGTTTGTTATGATCATCATTCTCAATGCATCCGTATCTCTAGGAATGTGGCTTTCCTTGAAACCCAATATTTTTTTTCAGTCTCATATTACGCTGCCATCTACATCTTTATCTGTCTTACCTAACTTCTTTGATTCCCCTACTACTGTGGCACGTTTTAAACGTGGACTTGTCTATGAACGAAGCAATCGAGCTTCTGGTGCCACTCCTTCTGTGCCCCCCTTCAGATCTCGACCCGGCACCTGATCCTACTACGGTTCCCACCTGTCTTGGTAGGTCTACACGTCCCTCTCGACCGCCTGATCGGTTTGGTTTCTCATCTCCTGTCTCTTTTGTAGCTACTCTATCTGCTATTTCCATCCCTTCTTCTTACAAACAAGCCATGGAACATGAATGTTTGTAAAATGCAGTGAAAGCAGAACTTCAGGCACTTGAGTAGAATCACACTTGGGACGTTGTGCCTTGTCCTCCTACGGTGAAACCTATTGGGAGTAAATGGGTTTTCTCTGTGAAACTTCGTTCTGACGGCTCTTTGGATCGGTACAAAGCTCGTCTTGTAGCTCTAGGTAATAGACAGGAATATGGGGTTGACTATGAAGAGACTTTTGCTCCTGTCGCCAAAATGACCACAGTGCGGACAGTTTTAGCTATTGCAGCCTCCCAGTCTTGGAAACTTCGTCGGTTGGATGTGAAGAACGCCTTTCTTCATGGCGATCTTCACGAAGAAATTTATATGAAGCTTCCCTCTGGTATGACTACTTCTCATGATGTTTGTCAGCTACGACGTTCTTTGTATGGGGTTCAAGCAGGCTCCTTAGGCCTGGTTTGAGAAGTTTCGTGACTCGCTTATCACCTTTGGTTTTACACAAAGTCAGTATGATTCTTCTCTCCTACTCCACAAATCTTCCTTGGGTATTGTACTTCTGTTGGTTTACGTGGATGACATCATCATTACTGGCACAGACTGTAGTTTCATTTCTAAGCTTCAACAGTTATTGCATGCCACCTTTCACATGAAAGATCTTGGCCAGCTCACATACTTCATCGGGATCAAGGTATTTTCTTAAACCAGCATAAATATGTTCAAGATCTTGTTGCATTGGCTGGTTTGGAGGATTCTTCTTCTGTCGATACCCGTATGGAAGTCAATGTGAAGTACAGGAAAGATGAAAGGGATCTTTTGGAAGACCCCTACTCTATATCGTCGTCTAGTCGGGAGTCTTATTTAGTTGACCACTACTCGCCCCGATATATCTTATGCCGTCCATCAGGTCAGGCAGTTTATGTATTCCCCTCGGCATCTTCATCTTGCGGCTGTTTGCCTTATTGTTCGCTATCTACGTGGATCACCTACTCATGGGCTGTTCTTTCCTAAAGGGTCTTCTCTTCAGCTCTTAGCCTACAGTGACGCTGATTGGGCTGGATGTCCGGATACCCGTCGTTCTACTATGGGTTGATGTATGTTTTTGGGTGATGCATTGATCTCTTGGAAATGTAAGGAACAAGATCGTGTTTCTAAATCATCTACTGAGGCTGAGTATCGTGCTATATCTACAGCTTGTTCTGAGATTATTTGGTTGCGTGGTCTTCTGGAGGAGCTTGGGTTTCCTCAAGCTCATCCTACTCTTCTCCATGCGGATAACACTAGTACTATTCAGATTGCAGGCAATCCCGTCTTCCATGAACGCACCAAACACATTGAGGTTGATTGTCACTTTATTCGTGACAGTTTGATAGATCAAGTGATTTTCACGAAAGCAATGACTCGACTGCGGCATCAATTTCTTGTTGGCAAATTGCTGCCGGCTGATCTTCCCGCATCTATTTGAGGGGGGATGTTACCTTATATGGTTGTATTTGTATTTGGGAAGAAAGCTGATTTCTAGGAATTAGATTTATTTACTTTCCTCGTATATTCTATGCTTGTACACTATATATACACAATAGACACAGCAATAAAGGGCAACGAATTTTACAGAAATTCTCTTGATTATTTGGCCTTCTTTTGTCAATTCCATAGGCTGCTATCCAAATCTTCTGTTCTGCAGCAAATTTCATAAATTCTCTAAAAGCTTTTCTTCAAATATATTGCATAATTATTAAAGTCCAGAAATCTTATATATTTAAGCTGCATATTAATCATAGTGCAAATTGTGTCTCTTTTCAATCTATTCTACTTTTTATCAGTTTCAAATATGGAAATGTGTCTGCATGCATTCACTGTCTCGTGCACGTGCAGCATCTGAAACATTTAGTATTTGTTTTCAAGATGCTGGTGTATATGTTCCATTTACTTTTTAAATTCAAGGAACCTGGGACAATTTTGACACTCCAGAAGAAATTTATTTGCCTTTTGCAATTTGGTGGGCATTGGTTTTGTTTCTGCTTTCAATTCAAAGAGATAAATGAACTGATGTGATTAAAAATGATTCTTTTCTTTCAGATCAATCTCGGAATTTTCATAGCGGACAATAAATCTGAATTATCTGTTTTAGTTGATCGGGCAACGGGAGGATCCAGCATTAATGATGGGGAAATTGAATTGATGCTTCATAGGTATGCCAAATGCTTCCAACTCGTTTTCTTTGATCCTTTTGTATAAAGTTCTATGGTCTGACGATTCCTTTACGCAAACATAATTAACTGATTTCAACTATGTATCTACTCAGGCGCATAATAAAAGATGATCTGGGAGGCTTAGTTGAACCCCTTGATGAGATAGTATGTGTGAATAGTACATGTGAAGGACTAATGGTATGAATTGACATCATGAGTTACTCCATACATTTTCTTAATGCTTTGGGTTGGATGTTTCCACACAGTATCAGAAGGATTTAATGGACAAGCACATTTGAAGCTGTAACTTACTTAAAATGATTAATAGATGAAAAACTAATGACAATGAGCAAGTTATTACTGGAGAATTTATACTGAAACTAAGAGTCCTTTGATATGAGGGCTTCAATTCATATTTAGTGCAGGTTTGTGAAGTGATTATATAGGTTTAAATTATAAAGAGATAGATCAGTGATGGATAAGTGAGGGATGGATAAGTGAGTAGTACTTATGGAAAACACAATATGTGCGGATAAAAAGTAGGTTTGACCAATTATGTTTATAAATTAAATAGGTGTCAAACAAGCACTTAATTTTGTGTCTCGTGTTTGTTAAATCTGAGGAAGATTTTATGATCACCAACGAGAGAGGGCTTATACTGAGACTTCATTCTTTTGTCTATTTCTTTTTCAGATCCGTGGAAATTATTATATGAGCATCAACGAGCGTGGTACAGGATCCCGTTGGCGCCGGACAACTGGTCAAGAAATTTATTCACCCCTCCTTTTAGCCTTTTCACATGAGGTAAGTTTAGGTCTTGTTGACAAAGGATCAAATATCGAATTCTGTTATCTAATAATTTAGCATTTGTTGTTGCAGAGTGCTGAAAACTGGATATCTTCTCATTTGACAAAGGCGACAGCAATGGATCCAAATTATAGTTTACCTTTTAATGTTGCATTAATTACATTACAGGTGGTTGCTTAAATGCCCTATAATGTTGTGAATTATTTCTCCCCTCTGATCTTTTCCTGAAATTTATATTTCAGGAGTTGGTTGAAGGAAGTGTGCTCCTCCGTTTAGCACATCTATATGAGGTGATGTACATCTTTCTTGTGGTCCTCTTTTAATTTCTGAATATTGAATATATAAAACTGGAACTTGGAAATAGTATCTCGACTATACTTTTTGAAAGTAATCTATTTAACGTTCTATATTATTTGTCACATGAACAATGTCGTAGGCTGGTGAAGATGCAAAGTATTCATTGCTTGCAAAAATTGAACTGAAGAAGATGTTCGCTGGAAAAACGGTATGTATGCTCCTGCAAGTGTTACATTTTCTTTTATTGCAGCATTTCATCCAATGACAAGGGGTAAAGGTATTTTTTGAATCTTTTTTTTCCCGGTCTATTTTTGTCACGGATGACATCAGAATACTTTCTTGGAAATTTGTGCATCAAGAGCATTACAGTCTGTAAGTAGTATAAATCTAATTAATTCCATAATGACATTTGATACTAAGGTATAGGAGTAAAATAATATTCATCCAAGAATTTATTGAAATTGCTATTTAGCACCACTATCATGTAAAATCATGAGCACGTGTTTTGTCCAGTCCCACCTAGACCATGTTTGGTTGAAATGAATACAATGGACAAGATTTTTAGCTTCTTTTCTTCTTTAGTACTGTCCATTGTTGTACACTATACCTTATCAAGCATGCAATTAAAGTCCTTACTGTCCCTTTGACTGAGTTGGTGAAGGGTACGATGCAAAGGATCAGAAACTGACGTATAGTGTTTGTATTTGGAAATACATGATCTGAAATTTGTCAGTGTCTAAACTTGTTCTTCTAATGCAGATAAAGGCGCTCAAGGAAACAAGCTTATCGGCAAACCAAGATAAGTCTGAAATGAAGAGGATGACTTGGAAAGTTGAAGGTCAAAATGGCAATGACCCGGATCCAATTAGAGGTGGTCCTGTGGACATGTCGACTCTCATTGTCGAGCTCGGTCCAATGGAGATCCGGACTTTCCTCTTGAGATTTTAAAAGGCTGATCCTCTAATTAAAGAAGTCTAATAATCAGTAAGCCATGGTGATCTGTTTATCTTATTATAGTTGAATATGATTGGGATTCAAGAATATTTGATCTTTCTATATCTAATATAAACCGCTAAAGTTCTGGTCAAGCTTGGCCTAATTTTCATTGTTCAGATAGTCCGATTCTCAACTAATCCTTGTTTATTTCATTCTTCGAGTAGGATGATGATATCATAAAATGCAATAGTACGTAAGTGGACCATTACCGAAGTTGTTGATAGTCTGGTGGTACCCACATCAAGTTGCAATTTTCCCAGTATTTTATGAATCGATGGTTATCCAGTTTATTTTATTCCCATAAATAACGTTTAGATTTCTGCATGGTTATCCCTTTCAACATAACATTGTGGGGGCTGATGGAGCTAAAAGTAAGTAAATAATGTCTCATTCAATCCTAGTATTTATTGATTCTTCCACTGTACCTCGGATCCATCGACCCACAACTTGCCTGTTAGTGGCCTATACTTTGTCATACAGCGAATGAAACAATTTTTTGGTGCTTAGACTACTCATCTCATCTTTTTCGCATATAAAATTGTCAAAAATGCCAATTGCACCAAGAGTGCAATTGAAAATTGAGAAAAAGCGTGCTACTTATCTATAAGGTTTGAAGAAAGAGACAACGTGCACTCTTCGACATGTTGCGCGTAAGGAATGTACATCAGGGAATGATTGGCAATTAGGGCCGTAAAATGTATGGTTTGAGCGGTTTCTTACATATTTTTAAAATTGAATAAAGGTCACAATATCGCAATAAAGTTCCTAACAAGCCTCAACAAAATCACAATAAAGATCACAATATAATATAAATAATCTATTGGGTATGGTACTTATCATTCGCCTATAATGCTCATTTGATAAATAGATTTAGATGAAGAAATTAGGTCAAATCTTGCGATTACATTAAAAAGATAAAAAAATCAGGCAAATATATATTTCAAAGATCCAGTACTTCTAGAAAACCCTAAATCAACCCCCCATCTTCTCTCTATCCACTATCATCACCATCACCATCCTCAAACCCATGTTCCACCACCATGTCAATTATGTACGTCGTGCAGTGCATATGTAAGCATCAAAGAAGAAGAAACAATCACTGCTTCGTGTGTCAGTGTGATTATTGGTTGACCACCACCATCGCCGTTATCGAATGGGTATTGGTTGACGGTACACAAAACTTGAAAAAAAAAATTACTTCTTACAAAATTCATTCTAAAAAAAAAAATAGGACTCAAACGAGGACTTCGGTACTTATATGCATGCCTCTATATTTATTTTTTTATGTGTGAATTTAGCATGGGAAAATGTGAAGAGCTTACCATGTTGTCGTGTAATTTGACAGCACGTATAGTTGAGACTTTAAGGGTGTGTTTGTCTTTCATTATTGGAAGAAAAATAGAGTAATGAATAGTATTTTTTGAAGAATGTGTGATTGAAAAATAAAGTAACTTTATTGATTTATGTGTAGAATATTTTATTAGGTGAATATGTGGTGGATAATTTTACTGTAACAAACAATTTTTTAGACTGATGATAGACAAACAGGGCTTAAGTTTCATCTCGCAATATAAATCTATTAGGAGTAGTCGAACCCTTTTATAAATTTAATATCATCTCAATATGCGATCAATGTGAAATTTTTACTTGCACGTCTCTAATAATTTTTAAACAATTTATCTAATTATCACGGCCCTCACTTTTAATATAGAAGATCAAAAGCTCCATTTGTATTTCCATCGTGTTTGTTGTATCAACCCCGCATTATCGTAGAGGCTCTACAATATCGATAGTTCATCATATTTTGTGGACGTTAAAGTTTTGTCCAATCTTCTAATACACGTAAGTCTATCTTTAAATCTAGTAAAAGTAAAACTTTTATTTGCACATCATGATGTCATGTGGGTCCACTGACCTCACAAATTTTTGGAATTCTTATATTTTCTTTTTTACTTTTTGAAAATTTAAAATTTTATTCCTCCACTCTTTTGAGTACGGTTCAAACTTTTACTTAGAGAACCCAAATTTGAAAATAAATAATTTCTCATTCTTCCCCAATATCTCGAATTAATTTCATTAAAATTTAACTGATGTCAGTACTCAACTTGTTGACACCGCCAACAATCACATATATTAAATCAGACCACCTCTATTTTCATCTCAAATCTTAACCTACTATTAATGTCAAGTTATTTAAAAAAACCTTTGTAGATTACTTTTTGACCCACAATGAAAAATGTCTAATTTTGTCACTGCAAACGTTTCCATTAAAACTTTAAGACGATAACCTAATTCATTTACTTTAGTAGCTCAAAATCTTTGTTGTTTATACTTATTTTAACAATAGCCACCCAAGCACTTGGTCTGAATGGGAGACGAGAACTGTGAGATCAACTTCGTCTACGCACACGGGTCATTATTTTGTGACTGTAAAGGCATGTTAATGCGAAATGCACAACTGAATAATTTATTTTAGAATATTAGCCAATTGTTACTTTTTGGTGCCATATCTTATCCCTACACTATTTACATAGCTTATCGTCAATATAATAAGCACAATGTGCCAATGATTCTGAGACACTAGCATCCATCGACAATGACCCAATTAGCTTTTTTTAATGTAGTAGTGATTATGTACATGTACCAAACATTAAATTCTAGTTTCCATTTGTGCAGCATCTCAGCCACATATCTTATCACTAGTGATTTGCTGGTCCATGTTCCATTTATATATCACTTTGGCTTGAAAAAGTTTTTAAAACGACGACGACGACCCCGTCAAGTATGAATGTATTTTCGAAGGCTCGAAAAGGGCATGCGTCTCGTCACAAAAGCAGTTCCTGATTATGCTACATATGACTTCTATAAGAAAGAACATATAACATTTGGCATCATGAAACTTAGCCTCACCGATTGATTGAAGTTGATGTTGAGCTACGGCTGGACATTAGTTGCCATTTTGTTTGGTCAAGGGCTAGGTTGCGATCACATGGGAACATAAAATTTTTATTGCATGTGAAAATTGTGGATCTAATTGTGCAATATTAATTAAAAAGATAGTAATGAATGAAATCAGATGTAGTGATGGATCTAATTTGGTCAAATTGAATAGTTATTTTATTTAGCTGTCATGTCTCCGTAAAATAGTAGTTTGCCAAGAATGTTTATGTCTATCTCGATCCGTTATTCTTGAAGCAATTGACATGAGAATGTTTAGTTAGAGAGTCGGCAAGTTGATAAGTCGAATTAGGGACTGATTTAGCACAGGGAGCATAGATTAGGGACCACTTGTGCAAAATCTCCCCTGTAAAAGACAAATATTTTTGCATTCTAGTGTTTATCGTGCAGAAATTTTGAAGTCCAAAAATTTGAACACAACACTGGACTAGTTTTGTAACCAATGGAATCACTATTTGACGAATTTATGAATACATTGATACAGTAGTGGGTAAGAGATACGTTGTCCATCGGTGATGTGACAACAACGTTACAATACGTGGTGTTGCCACATCACCAATGACCCCATTGGTGGGCTCATATTTGTTTGTTGATATATATAGAGAAAAATATTTAATTAAAATAAATCTACTTTTTTAATAGAAAAATAATCATACCTAAAAAATAAGGAGAATATAAGCTTTATTGAATACAATATTATAAAATAACTATGAAAAATATTACGATAAGCAAAATTTGTTTAAAATATCAATGAACATGAAACATAAAAATTCTTACTTTAAAGCTTATAATTTGTCAAAATAAGAATTTTCAAAATTTCTATGGGTTTCTCTAAATAGCGACTATCTTGTATGATCATTAGTATACAAGTGATTTGATACCTTGACCTAGTTAACGATTGGACTCGACTGGATTGAATTTTAAAAATATTTACAAATGTGTATTATTACCATTTAAACATGGTTCGATGAAGACAATGATAATATTTTCAATCATCCAATAGTAGTGGTTAAAAAGAAAAAGGACAAGTTAGGTAGACTCGACTCACAATATGGACGTCTTCAGTGGGGTTCGAATATTTTTTATTAATCAGTTCAAATTAATAATGGGTTTAAATTGAGTCCAAGTGTAGATGGACGAGTCAAGATCGAGACACCTATTTAGACAAGTGGAAATTTCACCCACACATGAATTTTAATTTTCAAGTACAAAAATCAGATTTAAAATTTATTTATTAAAAAATCAGGTCATAATTCAACATTTTAATTTTAATAATATTATTATTAAATTAAATTAAT